>KN823151.1:29474-64503 GCA_000827465.1 Tulasnella calospora MUT 4182
GACTCGTAGGTCTAATTGGGAAGCGGAGACGAGCCAAATGCTGATGACATTTGGTCTAGTTTCCGTTCAATCTATACCATCAACTCGGGTATCGCGAGTAACCGCGGTGTCGCTGTTGGACGCTATTCCGAAGATACTTACTACAACGGCAACCCCTGGTCAGTCTTCTTTTGGTGGTGCCTCCGGACTTGCACTGAAGTACGATATAATCGAAATCTAGGTATCTGTGCACATTCGCAGCCGCCGAGCAGCTATATGACGCTCTTTACACTTGGAACAAGATCGGCTCCATTACCGTCACATCTACTTCGCTTAACTTCTTCAAGCAGTTCTTGTCGACCGCGACCGCTCAGACTTATTCCTCGTCCAGCGCTGGTTATGCGTAAGCGGCTTCCGAGTTCTTTAGAATGCCCTAGCTGACTGTTTACGTTGATTTAGGACGATTGTGGCTGGTGTTCAGCAGATGGCCGACGATTTCATTCTCATCAATAAGCAATACACTCCGTCCAGCGGCGCCCTTTCTGAACAATACACCAGGTCGGCGGGAACTCCGACTTCCGCAGCTGATTTGACTTGGTATGATGAATTTCTGCCTGACTTGTATATGGACTTTTGTTGACATTGTGTGGCATATAGGTCCTATGCCGCAGCTCTCAGTGCCTTCAACCGCCGTGCTGGAGAAGTCCCTACAACGTGGAACTCGACCGGTCTTACATGCTCAGGCACCTCTACCACCACCTCCAGCACCAGCACCGGCACCAGCACCAGTGGCACGATTGCTGTTACCTTCAATGTCTACGCCACAACCGTTTGGGGAGAGAACATCTACTTGACCGGTAGTCTGAGCCAGTTGCAGAGCTGGTCTCCCACCAATGCCATGATTCTCAGTGCTTCGGGCTACCCGACTTGGAGCAGTGAGTGTTCTGAACGGCTAGTCTCCGGGTGACCCTTTGAACTGATCGTCGGTCTTCACAGTCACCGTCAACCTGCCAGCCTCGACCTACTTCGAGTACAAGTACATTCGCAAGTACAACGGGGCTACCACTTGGGAGTCCGATCCCAATATGTCTTTCACGACTCCTTCTAGCGGGTCCTACATCCTCAATGATACCTGGCGATAAACGGTTGACCAGCGGAGGCATGGCGAGACGGATCGGGAGAGCGGGGTGCTAAAACAAGGAAATTAGTCTCAGCCATTTTTGCCTGTCAATATCTCAAGGAAATAAATCTGCTGCTTGTTATTTACTTTTTGGGGGAATGCGGTGGCTTGGGTTGGGTGTGACCGGCGGCAATGTAGCGATCACACGGCGTCTGCAGAAGATCGCGGGAACGAGCAGTTTGAGCGCGCGCTCTGCTGTCTCCTCTCCCATCCTATTCCTGACCACCGTTCCCTATCCACCTTTACTTTCTAGACTCTTCCCTCCTCTCCATTCGTACGACTTTTAACCCTTTCTCACTCCTTCTTGCCAGCGTTCTCCCCGTTCTTAGAGTATGTTCCAGAATGTCCGCGATGGCCCGCTTGCAGTCTGAACTGAGCCTACGTCTGTCCCATCCCTTTGCAGTTAGGCACGCATCGATCGTTGGCCTCTCCTACATCCCTCTCTCTCCGGTCCTCTCTTCTTGATCGTCGTTGGCCATGGCGTCGAGCAACAAGGACGCTACGGCCGTACACGATCTCATATCTCTAATCCAAGCCCAGGGCGCGACCACTGTCTATCCGACGGACGATGCGATCCTCTCTCTTCTTCACGCACGCTTCCGCTTCGACCTGCCCTACACCCGCATAGCATCCACCTCCTTGATCGTCGTCAATCCTCTCAAGTCTCTCGCAAACACCAATGATGCCAGCGCGGCCGACTACGAAGAAAAGACCTACCGCGACCTCACCGACAGCGAGCACAACCTTCAGCCGCATCTTTATGAATTAGCATCAAGGGTGTACCTTCTGATGCGAAGGACCAGTCAATCACAGAGCGTCGTGTTCAGGTATGCCTTGCCTCGGGGGTTTCTCGTTATGTCTCAGGCTGACGTCCGTATGCTGTGCCACCTCGTAGGGGTATTACAGGTTCCGGCAAGTCGCACAGTGCCCGGCTCTTAACGAATCAACTACTTCGCCTATCCTCTCATTCCAAAAAAGACGGTCGAGTCGCCGACCAAATCAAATCCTTCATCACTGTCCTCGAATCCTTCGGCAACGCCAAAACTTTCCATAACCCCTCCGCATCCCGATACCATCGCTACTTCGAGCTACAATTCTCGGAACGGGGCAGAATACACGGTGCGAAGGCCTTATGCTATGGCTTAGATAAATCAAGGCTGGTCCGCCTGTCACAGGAAGAACGGTCTTTCCACGTCTTCTACCAGTTCCTGGCTGGTGCGATGCCAGAGGAGCGCGACCTGTACCAATTGGAAGATCCTTCCGAGTACGCCCTCCTCGCGTCTTCAGGCTGTTATCGCCTTCCTGCCGGCCCCTTCAGCGACGATTCCATGGCGATGGACGAACTCCGTGCCGCAATGAAGATTCTCGGATTCAAGCCCAAGGTCATGTCCGCCATTTTCAACCTCGTTCATGCCATCCTCCTTCTCGGAAATCTTCGTTTCATGGACAGTGGTGTCAACGAACAGTCCGCGTACCTGTTGAACCCAGAGGTCCTGGCCCGTGTTGCCCACTTCTTGGCCGTTTCTCAAGAGGACCTCGAGCAAGCCATCGTCAACAAGACGAATTACGTCCGGAAGGATGTGTACACAGTTTTTCTCAATGCTGATGGGTGCAAGGTACAAGTCAATCAGCTTGCATCCGACCTGTATGCTATCCTCTTCGCATTTGTGGTCGACATGGCCAACACAAAGGTCGACGTCAGCACGCAAAAGGGATCTGTAGCCAGCCAGATTGTCCTCCTTGACAATCCTGGCTTCCAGTCGCGCGGCACCAACAATTCCATCGGCTCTCTCGCACCTCAACCCCTCGTCGCCGCTCAAGGCCAAAACATCTTCAACGAGTTCCTCGTCAACTTCACGAACGAGATGGTCCATTCCTATGTCATTCGAAACGTCTTTGAAGATGGAATTGGTTATAACTCCCAAATTACAGGAGATGGTATCACTCTCCCTGCAGTCGAGACCATGGACAACTCCGCTTGCGTGGAAATCCTCCGAGGCGCTCAGTTAGCCGACCGTTCGCAGAGAAAACCCGGTGGTATCTTGGGCATCATGGGAAAAGCTGCCTCGGCCAGTAGACAGGGCAAGTCCACTTCGGACAGGAAGGACGAAGATATGCTAGCAGAAATTACAGCCACCTGTGCTGGGCACTCATCCTTCGTGGCAAACCCTCCTCAATCCACCAGTCGAACATTATTCGCCATCAACCACTATTCGGGACCTTGCACGTACGATGTTAGAGGTTTCGTGGAGAAGGATGTCGACCTTCTTGATTCAGCGTTTGTCCAGCTTTTGCGAAGATCGACGGATGGGTTCGTCTCCCGGCTGGTATCAGGCCCCAGCATGGCTACAGAGGTCCATCCAAAGGATGCAACCACCGTCGTCCAGGCTCAAGTCTCCTCTCGCATCCTCCGTGAACCTACATCGATACCAAACGCACTCCCCGAACCCGAAGACGCCCCTATGCTCGACCATTCCAAAATCTATCCGGTAACTACGCAAGTAAACTTTGACAACACACGCTTGCTTCGGCACTTGGACGGGACTTCTATGTGGACCGTCTCCTGCATCCGACCTAACGATTCTGGCCTCCCCAATTCGTTCGACAAGCGCCGCGTCAAGTCACAAATACGAAGTCTTCTTCTGCCTGACCACGTCGCCCGTCGAAAAGTGGAGTACGTCGCCGATTATGACCACGACGAATTCTGCAACCGGTATAACCTGGAAGGAGCCGGGGAGATCGCAGCGGAGCGGATTCGTGCGTTTACACGACCCCTTGGCTGGCTGACTGAGGGCGTGGATTACGCGATTGGCCATCGGAGGATCTTTTTGGGTTACGCTGCTTGGAAAGCTATTGACGATGGACTTCGAGCCGATGAGAAGGACGAGCGATTAGCTGCGAAGGAGGAGGAAGCCGCCAGTGCAGTAGACCATGCCTCTGTAAGAGGTCACGACACAGCGCGGAGCCGGGATTGGTCAGGCGGAGCAGGGGATCTGGAGGGTATGGACGACTTGGCCCCGAGGGGTCACGGGGGACGTGCATCGGGCTATATGGACGCCAATGCACCAGTCTATTCGCCTGGAACCTTACAAACACCCGTCAACGGTGGCTATCCGGATACTCCGACAAATCCCTTCCGACATCATGCTGATCCAAGCATGGAAAACGGGTGGGGCGACCGGGGAAGCGCATGGGATAAGGATGGCGGCGGAATGGATAAAGAACCCCTCGATCCGGCCTCGAAAGAAGGAGGTTTCGAAGTTAAAGAAGCCACCGCTGTAGAGGAAGTGCCAACCACCGCAGCCCGGAAGTGGTGGCTTCGGTTTGTGTGGGCAATGACGTTCTGGATTCCCAACTTCTTGCTCTCATCGGTCGGAAGGATGAAACGACCGGACATTCAACTGGCCTGGAGGGAGAAGTTGACGATCTGCCTAATTATTTTCTGGATGTGCGGCATCGTCCTGTTCGTAACCATCTTCCTTGGACAAGTGATGTGCCCTCAATTCACCAAGGCATGGACGCTGAACGAGCTGAAAGCTCATACAGCAGACGATGATCGATGGGTAGCGGTTTATGGAGTGGTTTACGACATTACCAAATTCTGGCGAGGCAACCATGGTACCTCAACCTGGGTTTCTGATGCGGCAACGTACAGCGAGCTGGCGGGCACTGACGTGACTGCCTACTTTCCAATCCCGTTCACCGTCGCTTGTGCTGGGCTTGTCACCGACGACTACCTAGCCCTCGAGCCACTCAACGCTACCGCCTTTCCACGAGCAGTCCACACGTCAGGTCCAGCGCAGGGGGATCTAACAACCGATCTCACAGACCTTCACTGGTTTCAAGATTACTTCCTTCCCAAGATGAAGGACTTCCGAAAGGGACCTGTCGTCTGGGATCCGAAATATATATTGGATGTCGGTCAAGCTACGGACTCCCAGTAAGTCTCGAAAAATGATTCCAGCAGTATTTTCCTCTAACGCTGCCATGTGTAGGGTCAAATGGGCAGTCTGGAACGGGGGGATCTACGACCTTTCAGACTACTTCAATACAATCACCTTGCTTGGCAACAATGATCGTACCGCATTCCTTGACAGTAGTATCTCGGACTTCTTTACTCAACAGCCTGGCCAAGATATTTCCGCCAATCTCAACGCTGCACTTGCGAATATGGCTCCCGAAAAAGCTGCGCAGAACAAGGCCTGCTTGCAGAACGCGTTTTTCCGTGGCATCACCGATTTCCGGAAAACCCCCGTATGCCTGGCTCCCAATATCATTCCTCTCATTTTCGCCGGGATTATTTGTTTCATCATTCTTGCCAAGTGTGAGTGACCTCTCAGAGAGGTATCAGGGCTTTAGCTGACCCATATTCAGTCCTTGCGGCGCTGCAGCTCACAGGAAAGCGTCACCCCGAAATGCTTGATAAATTCATCATCTGCCAGGTTCCCTGCTATACTGAAGGAGAAGAATCACTCCGACGCACCATTGACTCCCTCGCCGGTTTGAGGTACGACGACAAGCGCAAACTCATCTTTCTCATCTGCGACGGGAATATCATCGGTAGTGGGAATGATCGCCCGACGCCTAGGATCGTCCTCGATATTCTAGGCGTCGATCCCAAACTCGACCCTGAGCCTCTCATGTTCAAGTCGGTTGCAGAAGGATCAAAGCAAATTAATTATGGCAAGATATACTCTGGCTTATATGAATTCGAAGGTCACGTTGTGCCGTGAGTGACTCCCATCCACCATTGAGCTTTTGTCACTAACAACCAGGGTGTCAGTTACGTCGTCGTTGTCAAGGTCGGTAAGCCCAGCGAGCGATCGAAGCCTGGCAATCGCGGCAAGCGTGACTCGCAGATTTTGCTGCTGCACTACCTCAACCGAGTACATTTCGACGCACCGATGTCACCTATGGAGTTGGAAATCTACCATCAGATGCGGAATGTCATCGGCATTGACCCTGCCTTCTACGAGTACATCTTCATGGTTGACGCCGATACTGTGAGTACTCTAGATCCTTCTGCAATATGCCGGTCTCACTTATTTTTCATATCTAGAGCGTCACTCCCGATTCCCTGAATCGTTTGGTTGCTTGCACCGCGGACGACTCGAAAATCATCGCAATTTGTGGCGAAACCAAACTTGACAACGAAGAGGGGTCCTGGTGGACCATGGTACAAGTAAGTGTGCTATCGGTGATATACGTTGCTGGATGCTCACACAGCCTCGAAGGTTTATGAATACTATGTCTCCCACCATCTTGCCAAGGCGTTCGAATCTCTGTTTGGTTCCGTCACTTGCTTGCCGGGTTGTTTCTCGATGTACCGGATCCGTACGGCAGACAAAGGCAGGCCTCTCATCATATCTAGCCGAGTGATCGATGATTATTCGGAAGGCATCGTCGATACCCTCCACAAGAAGAATTTGCTACACCTCGGTGAAGATCGTTATTTGACAACAATCATGATGAAGCATTTCCCGACATTCAAGATGAAGTTTACACCCGATGCCATTGCACACACCGTCGCACCCGACAAGTTCGATATCTTGCTGTCACAACGTCGAAGATGGATTAACTCCACTGTTCACAACCTTTGCGAGCTCGTCTTCCTCTCTGACCTCTGTGGATTTTGCTGCTTCTCCATGAGATTCGTCGTCTTCATCGATCTGGTTGGCACAATAGTAAGTGCGGCCACCGTTGTCGGATAAAATCGATGTCTTGCTCACCATAGACTCGGACAGGTGCTCCCGGCCACAGTCATCTATATCGTTTGGTTGATCGTTCATGTTGCGACAACCAATGCTCCAATCCCGTGGATTGCCATCGGCATGATTGGAGGTGTCTACGCGTTACAGGCGATCATTTTCTTGCTCAAACGAGAATTCATGCTTATCGGTTGGATGGTGATCTACATTCTTGCGTCAGTTTCCTTGCTTCGCGTTGCATTCCTCGCTCTGACAGCCAGATTACAGGTATCCGATTTGGTCATTCTTCCTTCCTGTCTATGCGTTTTGGAGAATGGACGACTTTAGTTGGGGTAACACACGCCTGGTTGTTGGTGAAGGTGCAAACAAAAAGGTCATTATGGATGATGACGAGAAGTTCGACGAGTCAATGATTCCACTCAAGAAGTTCAGCGGTATGACGTTTTATCCGATATGGTCTAACCCTCACTGACTCGGTTGAACAGAATACGAGGCTGAAGCATGGGAGACTGGAAGCCGTCACTCAGGAGAACATACTTATGATGCGTCTCACAAAACTCGCTCCCGTCGGCCTTCTCGATCCGGCAACGCCTCTCCTGTCTCATTCCATCCAGCGTCCCAATCTGGCGACTTCTATCGTGACACTAATGCTCTCGGTAAGAGCGGAGGTGCGAGCCCTAGAGCTAGGAGCGTTCGTGGTGACCAAGCACAAAGCACCATGTCGCAGTTTGGTATGGGTCCGCCCCAGCTGGGTCCTGTTGGAAGTATGGGTGCCATGGGTATGAACCCGTTCGGAACAATGCACCAGATGGGATCGATGGGTTTCCTCCCCTATATGGGAGGATCGCATGCTGGTTCAGACTACGGAGGAATGATGCAGCCACAGATGACTGGCATGACTGGCATGGGTCCTATGGCCGCAGGCAGCATGTACGGGGGTGGAATGGCGGTACCCAGGAACAGCGTCATGACGAACCTCAATATGTTCGGCGGGCCCGGAAGCGTCGCTGGAGGCCCTGCACCTTCTGTTGCTGGTATGGGCGGCATGGCTCGACCCTTGTCGACATTCTCGGTGGATCCGTTCGGCGGTACTGGCCCCAGCCCTAGCGACAACCCAAGCGATGAAGAGTTGCTTGCCGTCCTTCGCCACTATCTAAGCACTCAGGACCTTATGACAGTAACTAAAAAGTGAGTGTCCCGTTTGAATCCTTTGTACAACCTCCGTGCTGACGGAGGCTTCTTTCAGAACTGCGCGGGCAGCTGTGGAAGCTAAATTCCCTCGAGCAGACCTGTCAGGCCGGAAGGACTTCCTTAACCAATCTATCGATGCTATCCTGTCATCTTCGTAATGCCCATGCTCTCACTTTTCGTCATACATAGATACTATTCATCACCCGTCCCATCCCTTCGCATTCCCTACATTTCACCCACCGGACTTTCTCAGACATTCGTTTTCTTAAGCTTCGCACTGCTGTCGTAATGGACTATCCCCAATATAGTATTGCATTTGCCTCGTTTGCTCAAAACCGATACCGCGTCCTGGCAACGGAGTTCCGCCACATTCAGATTAGGATCATGTTCAGACCGTATACAAGAGTAGACTAAAGGTTCCAGGGCGGTAACGTTGTACAGATGATGAAAATAGAATGAAAGAGATGCTACAGGGAAGGCTTCAAGAAGGGCAGTCCTTGCTCAGTTTCGGCCAGAGTGTGCATTGGTGCCCGAGGCCGGAGGATTGGCCCCTCGTGAGGAGTCAATCTCCTCCCATTCATCAGAATCGCTTGCACTCCTAACACCATCTTCGTCCGAATCATGGTAGCCAGACTCGCGTTCCGATCCTGGAAGTCATAGAGAAGCGAATCGAATTTAGTGGCACTGCTCATATGAATCATAGTGGTTATCCTCACCTGAGAAAATATCTGCAGTTCCTCCGTCAGTCCAGCCTCGGCTTGGGGCTGCCGAGACAAATGATCCTGACATATGGTCGCTTGCATTTGAGGGCGAAGATGCGCGGGCAAGGGCGGCGGGTAGACCGCGTATCGTACCCGTCTCACCCGCTGGTAGAGAAGGAGGGCTAAGCACGCCTGAGATAGAGCCTGTTGACCGATGGGCAAACTGAGGTCTCTGCGAAGGAAGGCTCATTCGACGAGAGTCGGAAGGAAGACGAGGTGCACTGGTTGCAATAGGCGTCTGCAAAGGGTGCTCGTCGTCGGATTCGTTGGACGAGGCATTAAATGGCATCGCCACGGGAAGTTGCGGGCGAGGAAGAACCGGATTGCTCCTGCCAATGGGATCGACGACAAGGGAGGCAGTGGGCGATTGTGGAAGAGGAATAGCCACTGCAACCGGCACTGAAGGCTCCTGGAATGGGTTGTCATCCTCAAGCGCAACGGGAGATGGCCCTCGAGAGGATGGTCTGGTTGACGTCGGTGTCATGAGAGGAAAGACGTTGGACCTGGCCTGTGGTTAAAAAGATACGGATGTGGGAGGAAGTGGGGGAGGAGAAAGAAATATGAGACGAGAGTGGGAAATTATTCGACCAATTTGGGATGGCGGCGGATTGGGATGGGAATGGAACAAGAGATAGGCCAATGGTGATGCACGAGGCGGGGTGAATGAGCAAAATGGCGGAGGTCAGTCCAGATTCCAAACTCGAACGAAGATAGGGGTGGTGCTGTGGAAGGGGTTAACGACGCACCCTGTCAAGCTGGACCATCTCGACGTCAGTGTCGAGTAACTTTTCGTTTGCATTATTGGCAGCCGCAACGTTGGCTGCATGTGGGCGCTGGCGGAGCCCCTCCCCCCAGGCTGAACGAGCCGTCGAAGCCCCAGTAGACTCTTGCTCCCTGGCGCCGAACGATTTGTCTCCCATGTCTTTTGGCTCGTGAACGTCTGACGAGGTGCTATTGCGAGGTAAATCAAAGTCCTCTGAAGACATGGAGGAATAAGGATGCTCGGAACGGCGACGGCCGTTCGCTTTTTCCTTGAACGCACGCCAGAACTCGTCTAGGTGGGGTTTGATTTCGGGATAGACATGCTAGACGCACCAAACAGTATGAGAGAAGAGGTTAGTTCGCCTCGACGAAAATTCCACGTTCGCCAGAGAATCTGCTTACCTGACCAACGACATACGCAACGCCAACGCCAACGACAACACCGGCGACAATGAATGCGACATGTGGAGGCATTAGTCCTGCGCTGCTCTCACTTGCTGAGACTAGCTGGGAAGGCTAGATGGGAAGTGAGAGGGAAAAGTTGAGACGTGGAGGATGGTTCAAGAGTGGAATATTTACGTCCGGTCTCAGCTTCAGATGAAGGTGGAGAGGGGCAGGCGAAGGGGCGAGTCCGATCGTGCCGCTGTTTCTGCGCGTCTCACGGCAATCCATCCGGAATTTATCTGTTCCCTCTTGTTCCTCACAAGTCACCTGCCACACTGCGGACTCTGCCAACAAAGGTCTTGAGGCTGGCATCCGGAGACACTCTTGCCGAGCTTATGTCATTGAGAGGCAGCTTTTGCAACCCAGCGTATTTGTCTCAGCTGGGGAAAACCCGTTCCAACAGAGATCTCCGAGACCCCTCATGTGCCTCACAACGAGGCGGTCACCAGGAAAGGCCTCATTTTTCCTATCTTGGAAGGTATGCCCAACACTGATAATATAAAGGCACCTCAGCAACGCCCTTCAGAGTCCCTTCCTCGAGCGACACAATGGACACACCACTACCCCAAAACGCGGACCCCGAAGAACTTGCCGATCCCCAAGCACCTCCGGCCAAGAGGGAAATTCCACTTGATCGCATACCCCCAGATGTTCCCGCTCAGAGCCCCAAACCAAGCCCCCCTTCTGAACCTTCTACAGTGAAGGTGACCTTCAAAGTCGATGCAAAAACCGTTGAGGGAGAGCACATCCACGTGACTGGAAGCTTGAAGGAGTTAACCAATTGGATGCCTCTGTCAGCACCAACTCTCAGCTGCGTGCGTACTTATCCTATATGGACTAGTGAGTATTCTTTAGATGTGTACCTAATGTTCTTAAGCTTCTGAGCGAAGATCCGTTTCAGTCACCATCGACCTCCCGCCGTCCTGCACCTTCCGGTATAAATATATCCGCAAGTACGTCGGACCTCCAGATCCACTCGGCTGGTTGGGCTTTGTTTTCGGAACTGCGAAACCCCCTCCTTTGCGCTGGGAACGCGATCCTAATCGTTCCTTTACGACTCCCGCCCGTGGATCGTGTACCATAAATGATGTTTGGCGTTAGTCTTTGACTGGCCTGGATAGTTTATGCTTTAGTTCCCGAATACAATTTGAAAAGAGCTAGGGTCCAGCGTATCTGGTGCATGAGCGACTTGGGCTCTGCATTGGCGAGCCTGCCTCCATGCGACTAGTTCGCGCAAGTCGTATTGAAATCAGACCTCTCAGAAAAGCCGGTAGCGCAGTAATAATGGATAGGTGGATATCGCGCCCGAAACTCTCTCCGACGTCTGCCGTTCCATATACAACGTGGGTCAGTAGTGATCATCAACTTGGGCCTTTGTGAGGTTTCCAGACCCATCAACATCGCCATCATCTTTTACCTCAAAGCTAGGGAACTGATGGAGTGGCATTGATCCCGCAGCTCGGAAGCTTAGTATGTTTTGGACGTACGTGATTAGCAAAGTCACTCTTGACGTCGAAGAGATGGTGCAATACGGTAAACTTGGATCGCAACGTAATCATCTTGGAACTTTCGGCAAGTAGATTCACCCGCTTCTGCCTGCGAGACCGCGCTCCTTGGTAGCAATCTTGCTGTGAATTAATGAGAAAGGAGCAAAGCAGCTAGCTCAGACACAAGTTTTGAGGAATGGAGGGGGGTTCCTTGGGTTGGGGGGATTCGACGAAGGAAGGTCGCGATAGGTCAAGGATGCGAGGGTGTCCCGGAAGATGTGAACGGTACCGAGAGTTCGAGAGCGGCCCTCCTTGTTCTGGATGAGTGCCATACTGAACTTCTAGCCATAGCTTCACGTGCACTAGAACAACTAGGTCGGGATCTTTATCACTTGATTACATCAAGCCAACATTGGCGGCGGTTCAGCACTCTCAATTTAGCCGCCGTTGTAGACTTATAACAGCTTAAAAGGGATAGGTAAGTGCGTTGGTCGCGGTCTATCCCCATTAGGACTGGAAAATGAAGGCCATTTTTTATCTGCATTAGGTAAAGCAAATGCGTTGGCCCAGTTTTGACGCACTGCCATAGGCGCCAGAGTAATCGACAGTTCCGACATCAATGCTCCTCCCAGTCCTCAATCAGTGGATTCGGTCGGGATCACTAGACGGTACAGGGAGAGAGTGGAATGGCAATAGATGTGAGGGTGAGAGCTGCCTGCGTCGTCTATAGGAAAGCAACGCGACCATCCCGACGAGGTCGGATGTCGAAAGAACATAAGGGTGAGAGTCACCTTACGGGTACCCATCAAACTCTGGAACCAAGCCTTAGGCGGTGATCTCACTGTCTAGGTTCGGTTCTTAGCTAGCGGAGTCCATTGGGAATCGAGGATATCAGCCTACAGACGTCCAACAGAATCGTTTGATTGTTCGAGGTAAACAACTCAGGAACCCAATCATGGGACGTGTGTCTTTTCCACAGTCGAAGTCCATTCCTTCCATTTCACTACTCGAGATCTCTACTTGTCGATACACGCTTCACATAAGAACCCAACAAGGATCTCAAGCTATAAACTCTAGACCTTGACTTGCAACTCGAGATATTCCGATCGTTCTCAGCGGCGTGGACCCGGCTTTTCAATCAGACCCTGACCCCTTGTCCGAGTTGTACATATGTGTAATCATTCCACAAAGCTACGATGTTGCAGATATTCCCAAGAGCTCTGATTGTTTCTGAACTTCAGCATTTCATCAAAGCCTGATCGCGATGGGCAGAGCTAACGCGGTGGTGCTGGATAACGAAAGCCGTACCGTGGGCAACTCCGCGACACGACATCTACCAATTGCAAGTTACCCTCCTCCTTCAGACCCTTCGCCCTTTCCTAGGATGCTGCTCGACGTCAAGCGGAAGCTCTTCGCCAAAAGTGACCGCGTCAAGTCGACAGACTTTCACCCGACCGAGCCATGGATCATCACCGGTCTCTACAACGGCACCGTCAACCTCTACCACGTCGAAACCGGTGCGCTACTCAAGACGTTTGAAGTAGCTGAAGTGCCGGTACGATGCGTCAAATTCATCGCACGGAAGAACTGGTTCGTTGCTGGATCAGACGACTTTCAATTACGAGCCTTCAACTACAACACTCACGAAAAGGTTACTGCTTTCGAGGCGCATCCAGACTACATTCGGTGCTTGACTGTCCATCCAACCCTGAGCTTGGTTCTTACCGGAAGTGATGACATGACGATCAAGGCATGGGACTGGGAGAAGGGCTGGAAATGCACTCAGGTAATGTCGTCTGGCGCAGGGACCTTGGTCAAGATTGAAATTACTGAGTCGGTGCACGTCTATGGCAGATTTACGAAGGACATACACACTACATTATGAACATAGCCATCAATCCAAAAGACAACAACACGTTTGCATCTGCATGTCTCGACCGCACCGTCAAAATATGGTCCTTTGGTTCCAGCCACCCTAACTTTACTCTCGACGCACATGAAAAGGGCGTCAACTACGTTGAATATTATCACGGAGGAGATAAGCCCTACTTGCTTACTACTGGAGATGATCGGTGAGCCTTCTTCTGAATCGCAGGTGATGTCGCGCCGACGACGTGGGCTCGTAGGCTCGTGAAAGTCTGGGACTACCACTCCAAATCTTGCATCCAAACCCTCGAATCGCACACTTCCAACGTCTCATTTGCTATCTTTCACCCATCACTGCCTATCATCATCTCTGGATCTGAAGACGGTACAGTCAAAATCTGGCATGCAAACACATATCGGTTAGAGAATACTCTCAATTACGCCCTCGAGCGAGCCTGGTGCGTTGCTTACCGCAAGGGATTGAACGATGTCGCTGTCGGATTCGACGAGGGTATTGTGGTCATTCAGGTCAGAGGCATGATCTAAATTACCGTGTCCTCAAGCCCTGACTTGGAGCTATTGTACTAGCTCGGACGCGAAGAGCCCAGCTTCAGCATGGATTCATCTGGGAAACTTGTCTATGCCAGGAATAGCGAAGTCCTCACTGCCAACCTCCAAACAATCGGAGAGGAGACAGTCATTATTGATGGCCAAAAAGTACCCTTGCAAGTCCGCGAACTCGGCTCAACAGAAGTATATGCCTCCTCCATCCAACACTCCCCAAACGGTCGGTTCGTTACCGTATGCGGTGATGGGGAGTACATTATCTACACAGCTTTGGCATGGAGGAACAAAGCCTTCGGTCAAGGAACTAGCTTTGCCTGGGCTGGAGATTCCAACACCTATGCAGTCTTGGAGGGAAATACCAGGGTGAAGTTGTTCAAGAACTTCAAGGAGAAGCCGGGTACCGGGTTGAAGGGAGCTGGTGGATGGTCTGTGCAGGGCCTACACGGTGGCAATCTGTTGGCGGCGAGGGGAAGCGGATTCGTGATCTTCTGGGATTGGGAATCCGGTGATATTGTCCGACGGATCGACGTCGAGGCCAAAGAGGTAGGTGGCTGATCGAGCAGGCTCCCTTATGATATTCTAAGAGGTCTTTCTCAGATTGTCTGGTCGACCTCCGGAAACCTCGTGGTGCTAACCTCAGAAGAATCATTCTATATCCTAAAATTCGATCGAGATGCCTACGCTGCCGCGTTGGACTCGGGTGTAGATACCGGCGACGAGGGCATTGAAGAAGCGTTTGACATGATCGCCGAAATACCGGAAGTGTGCGCGAATGAATGACGCTGGTTGATGGGCGAAGACACGGCTAACGCCTCGGTCACATAGGGTCAAGACAGCCAAATGGATTGGCGACTGTTTTGTCTACACGAACGCGGCTAATCGTCTTAACTACCTCGTGGGACAACAATCACATACTATCACTCAATTCGACAAGTATGTGCCTCGTTAAAGCGAATCCTGGTAGGGCCGCTACTGACCAGGGGTGAATTGCAGTCCCATGTATCTCCTAGGCTATATGCCGGGGCAAAACCGGATTTTCCTTGTTGACAAGCAGGTCAATTTGTACAGCTTCTCTCTCTCCTTATCATTAGTCGAGTACCAGACCGCAATTCTGCGTGGAGATTTGGATGCTGCTGCGGAGATCTTACCTACCGTGCCAGCGGACCAACGGAACAGGGTAGCACGATTCCTAGAGGCGCAAGGTATGTTATCCATGAGAACTCCGCTCCCCTTGGCAAGGCTCTTACAACGCACACACTAGGTCAAAAGCAGCTTGCTTTAGAAGTCTCTACAGATCCAGACCATCGTTTCGAGCTTGCCGTCCAGCTGGATGACCTTGAGACCGCTCTGTCAATCGCTCAAGAGACTCCCGATCCAGAGTCCGAGGTTAAATGGAAGGCCGTCGGCGATAAAGCTCTCGCGACTTGGAAGTTTGGTCTTGCCAAGCAATGTTTTGAGAAAGCCGGCGATTCTTCTGCACTCCTGCTTCTACATCTTGCCATGGGAGATCGAGCCGGGTTGGAGAGTTTAGCGAAGGATGCAGGTTAGTACAAGCACCCTGAATTTTTGCCCGGCTCTGACCTGAGTTGGAAAAAGCTGGAAAGGGGCAGAATAACATTGCATTCGCAAGTTTGCTCCAGCTTGGCGACGCTGCTAGCTGTGTAGATCTCCTTGTGAAGACTGATCGGGCACCCGAAGCCGCACTATTTGCCAGAACATACGCCCCAAGGTACGCGTTTTTGTTACCAGTACATTGTGATGAGTACATCTGACTCTTGTATTGCAACCCTTCAGCCAAGCGTCAACTGCAGTTAAGGCATGGAAAGCAGACTTGGAGGCCAAAAAGCGTGTTCGTCTCGCCTCAACCATCGCTGACCCGGAGGAGAGTCCTGAAGTATTCGATGAGGGATGGGATGATTCCCTTGCAAAGGAGGCTGACGTTCACAAAGTTAATGGCGTTGCAGCATAATACGTTCATAACCAAAATGTCATACCTGCAAGATATAGTTCTCTCGTCTATTCCCGTCGTCTGTCCACAGCACCCCAATCTCGAGATGCCTCAGGTATTGTTAGGGCATTCGAACATCAAAACTCTAGTGCGTCATCGCGTAACACGTTCATATATGAGTGATTCTTAATGGTCCCTGGATACAATTGAATCCTTGGGAGGGTCGAGTTCCATCGAAGTCGACACGGTGGGCGACCGTCAGCGGATGACTAGAATGGCGGATCCCAATGCCAAGCCTCATTATGGTACTTTCTCGTGTTTAATGCCTGGGCCTGCCCAAGCTTGCAAATCAACAGAACGACGTGATTTGTGGTTGATGTCATTAGACGCATTGGGCAACTGAACATTTTTCTATGCACCCAGGGTCCTTCATCACAAGTCAGACTGATCTCCATCCACCACCCTCTCGCCCGCACAACTTCTGCTACGAGTATTACGGCCTAGATATTTTCCCAATACTTTACAATGCCACCATCAGCATCTAAACAGAAGCGCCTCGCCGAAAAGGCTGCCAAACAAGCTGCCAGAGTAAAGGAAGGAGGCACCACCGAAGGCACATCAACTCTCGTAGACTCCACACCCGCATCCAGCGTTGGAACACCATTCGACTCCAAGAATGCAAGCACAGAGGAGCTCTCTATGGCGAAATTAGCCCTAGCCACAGATAGGTGCGTAGTATTCTTCGGTGGAGTGACCAAAAGGACGGTGTTGACGCGCTTGGCTCTTGCCGTAGGAGCGCGGTTGGCGTGCTCGTCAGTGATCCAAAGAGTCGAGACATCAAAATCGACCAATACACGCTCTCTTTCCATGGGAGATTATTATTCGAGGGGGCGGAAATTTCGCTGAACTATGGCCAGAGGTCGGTTTATGAGACAAATTGGCCGTCGGAGATATTCACTGAGATTGCGTAGATACGGTTTGCTCGGTGAAAATGGCTCTGGAAAGGTAGTCGTATTGGAGGAATTTTAGCTGCCTTCTGCTGACATAGCACCGTCCCCTGCAGTCCACTTTCCTGAAGTCGCTCGCCGAACGCGATATTGAAATTCCAGATCACATCGATGTACGAGTACCTATACCAGTATCTTGGCTTATTAGCTGACACTCTTATTGGCTAGATTTATCTCGTTTCAAACGAAGCGGACCCGTCTGATATCAATGCTGTCGATTTCATCGTTGCTTCAGCGAAAGAGAAGGTTGCCCGGTTAGAAAAGAGGATAGAAGACCTCTCGGCGGCGGATGATGTCGATGAAGCTGCACTTGACTTAGCCTACGAGGAACTAGAGGAACTCGATCCATCAACGTTTGACGCGAAAGCGGGGAGTATCTTACACGGTCTAGGCTTCTCCCAAGAGATGATGAAGAAACCAACAAAGGATATGAGTGGTGGTTGGAGAATGCGCGTAGCTCTCGGACGAGCCTTATTCATCAAGCCTCATCTGTTACTATTAGGTGAGCACCACACTCGTGTGCCGTGTCTCCGAACAGATTCATATCCTAACCTTCCAACCTTCTCAGACGAACCGAGTGCGACACGGTTCTCAAACCTGCTCTGCCCCCACGATACTAACGCAAATTACTTAAACAGCGAACCATTTGGATCTGGGAGCTGTAGTCTGGCTTGAAGCATACCTCTCGACATATAATCACATCCTGGTCGTAAGTAGGATTAGCGCCGCTTCCGACGTCCCAGCCCGCTGATATGTTTTACCCCTAGATCACATCCCATTCACAAGACTTCATGGACAGCATTTGCACGAACATCATGGAACTTACTTCCAAGAAAAAGGTAAAGGTCTGCTGCGAATTCTTGCTCGTGCATGACACTGATAAACCCTCAAGATGGTTTACTACAGCGGCAACTATACAACCTTTGTACGAACAAAGAGCGAAAACGAGGTCAACCAGATGAAAGCCTATCACAAGCAGCAAGAAGAAATCGCCCACATCAAGAAGTAAGTACCGGATGCCCGACCCGGGAGGCAGACCCTAACGCTATCCGGGATCCTTTTCTCACCAGGTTCATTGCGAGCGCTGGTACCTATGCTAACTTGGTGAAGCAGGCGAAGAGCAAGCAAAAGGTTCGAATTTATGGCGGGTCTGCTTTACGAGCGGTGCGCGTAGCTCACATGAACTTTGAAGATCATCGACAAGATGGAGGCTGCAGGTCTAATCGAAAAGGTGGAAATACCTCGACCGCTACGATTTAACTTTGAGGACATCCAAAAGCTGCCTCCTCCCATCATTGCGTTCAACGACGTGGCTTTCTCATATTCTGGAAAGAAAGAAGACTACTTGTATCAAAACTTGAGTTTCGGTATTGAGTGCGTGACCTCTCGATGCGTAAATACGTTGTACCAACTAACTTGCCGGGTCCTGCCATGCAGTATGGACTCTCGGATAGCCATTCTGGGAGCCAACGGCACTGGCAAATCCACATTACTGAACCTCATCACCGGCGTCCTTCAACCATGCGAAGGAACGGTCTCCAAGCACATCAACTTGAAGCTTGCCAAGTACTCTCAGCACTCCGCAGATCAACTTCCCTACGACCTGAGCCCTATCGAGTACTTCCAGAAACTGTATTCAGATAAATATCCCGAAATGGACATCCAGGTATGGCGGTTCGGGCTATCCGCCTCACATCGACGACGCTAACCATGCCGTGTCGCCGACTTGTTTACTAGGCGTGGCGGCAGCAGATCGGACGATTTGGTCTTTCCGGAAACCACCAGACTTCTGCCATCAAACAACTATCTGATGGTTTGAGGAATCGTGTGGTGTTCTCTCAATTATCAATGGAGCATCCGCACATCCTACTGCTAGGTTTGCATTCTTCACACCGGTGATTGGCATGAACTCTGAGGGCAACTTCGTTTTGACCTGGATAACAGATGAGCCGACTAACCACTTGGACATGATGTCTATTGATGCCCTAGCAAAAGCTATCAAGGAATTTGAAGGTGGTGTCGTCATTGTCTCGCACGACTTCCGTATGTCTCCTCTTCCAGTTTCTCGCCTCATGCGAACTGTTCCTGATATACGGCGGTGGTTCCTTCAGGACTCATCTCTCAAGTTGCGGAAGAGCTTTGGGAAGTCAAGAATAAAAAGATTCGTAATTTAACGAAGGAGGATATTGACATCAAGGCCTACAAGTCCATCCTCGTGAAACAGAGTATGTCACCTCCTCCACATCTGGCCGTTGAGGTGTTAACGAGCTTGTGTTTTGGCATTTTAGGTGTCAAAGACATCGAAAAGGCCAAACTCATTAGCAAGAAGACTGGCAAGGGCAAAACGTAAATGGCCTCGGGGTCCCTGTTTGTCTGGTGCTCTCTGTTCTTCCATCAACATGGACTGTTCCTTCACGCGCATCGCCTGTACACATTACGCTCTGTTTCACTATCCTCATCGAGTACTGAATCAATAGCCATTTATCATGCGTCATCTCTAACGAACTTTTGTCACTTCTCGGACGACGCGATGCTCAAAGGATAGGATGGGTGTGGGGGCGCTAACTAGAACCAGAGCACGGCATGCTGTCGCTGGGTCCATCATGCGTTCGTTCTCATTGGTGGGACCGAGTTCAAGGGGTATCCGCACTGAGACCCAGATATGTGGATGGTGCTGTGCAGAGGCGGTGAGTTGCCGCCGGCTACCAGAGGGCAGGGATGGCAAACCACCGCATTTGAGGAAGTCCATGTAGCAGGGCAATCCTGTGATCATAATGATGGGAAATTACTGTGGATAATTCGAGACATTTCGAACCCGGCCATCACTGGTTTCCGTTTCGAGTCGTAGATAGCAATTTGCAGAATCGATGCACGGCACATCGCAGACCAAGGTTTTCATCGTTTGGGAGCTGTTCCTCGACTTGGCCAAAAGCGGTCCGCGGAACATCCAGAAGCTCTGCTGCTTCCACCAAAAGCAGAAAATCCGCATGTGGTGCAGGAGAAGCTTCGGGCGGGGTTTCCGAGCAAGCAGTAATGCAACTTGGAGACGGCGGGTGAGAGCTTGTCGGCGGACACCAGAATCATGCTTCGTCGGAGTTGCGTAAACCGTTCTATTCCCAACAAGGATTGTGTCGGAGATCGAAGCTCATCTCCTGGGGCTCACACCCACCATCCAAACCCTCGCCACTGCCGGCATTCGCCATCCAAGTCGTACCTCAACTCGTACTCATCGAATTCAGTTTCTGTTTGGCAAATGGCTGAAGCGTCGACATCCGCGATCCCAGGACCCGAAGCACCTCCACCACGCACCGTGTTGTATTGCCAAAGTTAGCAGCACCACTAATTGCAATCCGGACGGGGAGGTTGACTCGGGCACTCTCTTGTCACAACTCACAAAGTATGCTCCTTCCCGCCGGAGTACTGCGAATTTGGGTCATCCGCGTCCAAGTGCAAGGGGTGGTTGAAGGATGCTCACAGCGAGCTGTATGAGAAGTACTATGGCGAAGGTATGCGGCCCATACCCTTCCTCTTCGCATGGAGCATTTTACTGATCTGGACCCCCCACCCGTACGGCATGCTGCGCGCCCAACTTGATGGGATGGAACGGCATGACTCGCAGACGCCCTGCAGTCTAAGATGCAATCCCTATCCGTTGAAGCCCAGGCCAAGCTCGAAAAGGATACAGCTAAGAAGGAGGCCAAAGCTGAGGCCAAAGCTAAAGCCGAGGCTGAGAAGAAACAGGCGAGTGCATCATCATGTGCATCATTGGGACCGTTCTTCGTTCGACTCCAGACATTGATGAAGGGGTGGCGGGGACCTTGCTTTGTGCACGGGCATGTGGCTTTTACTGTGACGTCTGTGAATGTGGCAGGCCTTTCAGTGCTGGTGGACTCTAAGGTTCCAAGATGTCGGCCTAGGAAGTCATAGCCCTGCAGGGCATATGATTTGTATATCTTTATCGCGTGCAAGGCTAATCCCTTCACGCTGTTTATACTCACCCTCCTATCTTTACCGTCGCCAAGAGCTCTTCTCGGCTCTTTCGGCTGCTGGGTTGATGGGCAACTCGAGAGGATCCGTTTGGAGAGGCGTGGTGGGGGAGGCTTGATCCATCTTCGAATTCTAGCTGCTTTCAGATTGGGCGTGGTTTAGGAGACGAATGACTGACTTGTTATCCATGTTACTTTTTTTTTCAATTTAGGCATCAAAGGTGTGTCTGATTCTGATTGAGTGGCGACCTATCTGTCCCCATCGGGAATATCTAATAAACGGCGTTTGCCCCCACCTCGTCGATATTTGAGAACAGGTGACGATAAAGCGGATACAACGAAACAAGAACAAGTACGTCACGTCCATACATGGTCTAGAGACTTTCGGTCAGTTCCAGCTCCACTCTGTTCCGCATTCACCCCCAAATCTTCCGCAAGACTTCTAATCGCTGACTCTTGCGCTCCGTGATCGTCCCGAATTACAGGGATCGACCTCAAGAAGGCTACGAAGGCACTCGCGCAAAAGTTCGCGACGGGTTCGTCTGTTACGAAAAATCCCCAAGGGCAAGATGAGATCGTCGTGCAAGGGGACGTCTCGGATGATGTATTTGAGATCATCGAACAGGCTGGCGAAGGCGGGGGTGGACAATTAGGCACGTTGTTCAAGGCTGTTCCGATTGATAATGTCGTTCAGACCGAAGAGAAGGCCAAGAAGTAATCGCGGGACGGAGTGTGCCGTTTGGGAGAGATTGGCGTTGAAGGTGAGTAAAGGAAATCTGAATCCAAGGCTGATTGCATTGCATTGTGGCGACGTGGGGCCAAAGGGTTGACATAACCCCTTCCGTGTGCCCTCTCGTAGGTTCCTCGATGGCCATTGCTCGTTAACGAATAGCGTTTTGAATCTTATGTTTGAATTCTGCATGTGCCGCACGACGATGTAATTCCAGCCGTTGTAATCAGGGCCGAGAGAGCTGCATTCCAAACGCGGTGGGTTTGAACTATCTGCGGATGGTGCAAGCCGATATCGCACATGATGCAGAGCTTTCCGCAATCCCACGTCGAAGGTGGTTGGAATTTGCTTCGGCGTCAAACTCTACTCCAAAAGGTAACGAACTCAAATGTGATGGCAGGCGACTGATCAGGAATTCTCGCGGCGAGTGCGTACAAATCGCCGCCTCGCTGCTGCCGCGAGTCGCCTGCACGTTTTTTGTCGTGGCATTACCTAGTTTAGCATGTAATTCAAACCCAACGGCGGCGCAGGAAACGAGGCAAGGCGGATGAGCGGTTGTTCTGGCCACGATGCAGGGCATGGAAAGGGACTTAAGGATCTTCGACCCGCGACGCACCATGTGGATCCTGACGCGATGCATCCACCCTCGACAGGACCCCGGCCAGCGTTCCTTAATCTGGAGATTAATCCGCTTCCACTTATTCCTGGCTTTTTTATCGGTATCGTGTTGAGAGCTGGGCTGAACGTAGAGTGCCGGGCTTTTTAAGTGGTGGATAATGAAGACTGAGGCTGGCACTTTGTCTTTTACAGACTGATCCGCTCATGTGTCTTTTGTTTTTCGCCGCTCCGAAAATGAAATTGCCGGTTCCCGCCTGCCTTATTCGGCGATGCTTTGCTGGCGAAAAAACCCCCCTAAAAGCAGAGTCATGGGCAGCGCCGCTCGGCCGTTTTGTTCTGGGATGAGGTGGTTACGCCGCAAGGCAGCCCTGGCGCAAAGGGTTTAGGCGGTCTCCCACGCAACTCTCCATCTCCCAGGCTTGGAAAGTTCATCAGCACCCGGATGCTATTTCGCTGGAATTATTCACCCGAGAACAAACCCAGAAAAATGGGTTTATCCCTCGAGTTACCTATCCAGCAAGCGAAATACTCCTTCTGTGAAGCGACGCAGAGAACGTTCGGCGAAAGTGGGAAGAAAAAAAAACGACTGCCGTTTTTACTGAATTATCGCGTAATCAGCTGGGTCGCGAGGAAGAGGCACGCGGCGGTGAAAGGGTTCCGAAGTAATCAATTGATTTCCTGAGATGATCCCCTTTTTGATCGGGCGACAATGCCATGCGTCTGGTATCTCCTTGAAAATCGGGCACGGGTCCAAGGTGGGAAGTGCCTGCAAGTCTAACGGCTTCATCCAGACCACGCACCAGTCTCTGATGAGGCTTCGAGGTCATTCGGGATGTGTTCGCCTCAAGTAAAAGGAGGAGGATAGGGTGATATCTTGCATAATGGGCCAGGTGATATGCCTGATAAGATCCTCGTGTTCGCCTCCGAAAACGACCTTGTGACTGCAGCCCCCCCCCCCGGAGAGTGCGACATGCCATTTGATAACCAGAGCAGAGGAAAGGAAAACATTGCGAAGCCGACGGAGCTCAAAGTGCCTGGGAACATCATTCGGATGTCTGGCCCGGACATCCCGTCCATTGTGCCGCGCCAGGGAGCTTTGCTCAGGATCGAGGGCAGAGAGCCTCCACTTCGTCGCTCGCACCCTCACGTCTGTCCTGACCTTCCACAGGCATTCAGTCGACTAATCTCACCAACTAGAGAGTTCCCATCTCCCGATGCATCCACGAGCCCAGAACATCGACCTCACTTCAACTTCACCAAGTAGGCTTCCAGCTCATGCGAGCTCCTACCCGAGCTCCGACTCAATTCGCGAACAATGCCGCTAAATGAGCTCCAAGCGAGTAATGTGCCCCCGAGCGAAGACAGCCCATGAAAGATACCGATGTATCGTAACTGGGGTGTCTCGATTGAGGGAAACAGGAGGGGGCATGGCTGGACAGGTGGGCAGTACGCTGGAATATCTCTCCAGGGTCGATACATCCGACAAATAATGCGTGCGCCGTTCGCCAGCCACTCATAGATCGTCAGGAGGCGCCCAGGAGAAATCAAGATTCTCAGAGCCTACAACTGTATTTCGGAGCTGAACCGATTATCCCGAAGGGCGGTCCCAGATTGGTGTGGTACGATTGCGTTAGGTTCGACGGTTGGGCGTGTCGGTCTCGCTCACAGCTCGCAACGGTCACACCTTGAGCACGCCGTGTTGAACATCGGCGGAAAAGATACCACGGATCGGAAAAATTCGAGCGAAATTCGATGTTTCCAGGTCCGCCCCACTGACAAACGTCTGATCAAAATTGGCATAATCATACCCGAGGCTCCCAGGAGGATATGGTCATTTCCAAATGAATTGCGCATTGCAGAGCGTCTGCAAAACTTCTTTCATAGTACTCGATTCGCTTCGTTGCCAAGGTCGATCGGACGTGACAAAGACCTCGTTCACCAAAGCTTACCCTCGAAGTCGTCCGGAAATGTCCCGAACCCTGTTCGGAGCGAACCCTTGTAGAAGCTTCTCAATGAGCCCCCAAACCCAGTGTTCCGGCCGCGGCTTCGGGTGGTCGGCTGCCTCCACCGGGAGACCGTTGGGTTGGATACTACAGATCAATTATTAGATTCGCTTCCATTTTTCCTGTCTACCAATAGCTGTTGCGGAGTAGCAGCGATGTCCCTATTATGGAACTCTACTAAGCT
Organism: Tulasnella calospora MUT 4182; assembly: GCA_000827465.1. NCBI lineage: Eukaryota > Fungi > Basidiomycota > Agaricomycetes > Cantharellales > Tulasnellaceae > Tulasnella > Tulasnella calospora. Next base: position 53,896 of record KN823151.1, read on the forward strand.
TCTGGCTGCTTCTCGTACATACATCGCCGTCCGCGAAACAAAGGCTAATGACTGAGGGAGCACCCATATAGGTCCAGCTAAGAACTGTCACCGAATTCGGGAAGACTGGAATACTTCTCAACTATCCGAGGTTAGCGTCGGCATTGGCGCTAAGGCACGTCCGAGAGAAGCGTGAGCAGGACCTGCGACGATATGGGAGGCGGCTTGAATGTGGAATGACATCTCTTCGACACGTCAATCGGAGCGGCAAAGATGTATTTCAAATGGATAGATAAGCATTACAAGCGCCCCGGATTGCTCTTCCGCAATTTCAAACAATGTCCTTGCGTTAAACTAGCGGTATTAGAGTACTTTGTTAACGGCAGCTCTCAGTAGGACTTCAATTCCCTATTTTGTGGCCACGAGCGACTTGGTTCGGGTGGCTCCCGTGATACCAAAGTAGGTTCTTAGGAGGGGTAGGTGGCATGCCGTGCAGGCACAGCTGCCTACGTGAAGGGCCATATTCTCAGCTTTCAAGACAACTAGTGGTGAAAGAAGCGGTTCCATGGGTCAATCTACGGCTCATGCCGAAAGCTGAAGTGTCGTAGGTCGATGCAGAGCGATCGAGTCCATCAGGCGGACAAGCGCAGAGACGTGAGTAGCTCGCAGGGTCGAGTGACCGAGCCACTAATTGCGAAGCAGACGCGCCCTCATTTGGCAAGCGGTCGGAGTTCGCCCCTCCAGCGTGAGAATGCACCTCGGAGTGCCAAAGTCATCCAGAGTATCGTTTCCTTACAAGATCACACGTAAACCTTTACCATCAGCAGGTGGACCAGAAGAATATATGTTTCTCCGCTGCCAATACCCAAAACGTACTTGGGTCCCCTGCTGGCGTCCACCTGTCAGAGGGTCGGCAGATCCAGTGGCGCCATTCTTGCCGAAAGGTAGTGAAACAGCGCATCTGGCTCTTCGATAGACGTCTCTATGACGTAGATGGGCTGCACGGATGCCAAGTTGGACCTTCATGTGTCGTGGAAGGCGTTGCAAAGCCACCCCTTCTTGATCGTTCTCAGCCACAAGAAACCCTTGACATCACTAGGAAGCAACATGAGTCCGATTCGAATTTCTCCAGAGTTTATTCTAGATGTGCAAATGTGGTCTTCGAGAAGGACGGATGCCGGCATGAGCTGCCCGGAGAAAGTGATAAGCTGGGAGGCGACTGCCTCGCCGAAGATCACCACACTGATGACCAGCATCAACTGGCCAAACAACCACCCAAGGTAAGATGAACCGATATTCTCGCTATATTACTTCAAAGGGGAGGCTGCGTGATAACCCTTGAAACACTGAATGTTAATTTCGCGATCAGCCGAATGCTTTGAGACGTCGAGCGACCTACTCCCGCTAATTAAGAAGAAAAGAAATAGTGCAACAGCCAGAGCTTGAAACTCGATCAACGAGCCCTAGCCTCATTATTTTATGACAGGCTCCGAAGCTCGGTAGCCGAGCAGAAGCATAGCTCGTGGCCGAGCATTAAGGGTGGCCATCAACCCTTACGATGCTGAGCCTCACGAGATCCAGTGAGATTGGCCCATGTATTCGCACCGTGATGCGTGCACAGAACATACCACAAGACGTATCCGAAGCCGCATTGACAACAGACACCGATGAGGACTATTAGAGCCTCTTGTTACGAATCCATTTCCTAGCGCTATAAACGGGCCTCTACTCCGCACAAACTGCATCAGTCCCACCATAGCATAAACGTGCAACTGAAGGGAGCTCGATCGATGGGTGGGAATGAATGGAATCATGTAGACGAATGGTTCTTCGAGCTGCTCTCGTCTTCGGGGTCTCGTCAAGACGTAACGTCAACAAGACGGGAAGCGTTCTTCTCATTTACTGTGTACAGCTGAAGCTGCGAATCTTTGCGTGCCAACCGGGGTAGGTTACAATTGATGATCCAATTCTATGGAAATTTAGTCCACAGCTGAGGGAGTCGGTCAAACGGCTTAATTTTCTTGGATAAACTAGTTCGGAGTGAGAGTCTCCTCGCGGACACCTGATAAGTTGGTAGTGGCCAGACTGGGAGGGAAGAGGAGAGGGTGAATTGGGACTGAGCCACGTAGAGGGTCGTCGCATGGGAGGTCGAAGTTGGACGTTTACTTCGTCTTCAAGGGTTTTTGGTGGCTAAGAAATATCGTGGGGGCTTTGAGCTTCATCCGCTATCTCGAACGCCGAAGCGCCGTGCCGCCTTCCGGTCGTCGAGAATGCAAGTATCATGTTTTACTACTCAGACGTACAGCCTCGGGCGGCAAAGATTCGGCAATAGCATAGGGAGGCGTAGAGCCCTGTCTGGAAGATATCTTGGTTGAATAGCGGAATAGACTTCGTCGGCAAGGACCGGATGTAACTTTCAGGTTTGAAATTTCACTGACAGGGGGCCATACAAGCGCCGAGTGGCATTTCCTGCCTCCCCTCGAGGCATGCCAGATGGAGGAAATGAGGTGATGGAAGATCGGGTATACTGCTTGTGTGACTCTGCACTTCATGAGGTAACTTGAGAGGTCTCGCTTGCGCAGGCCCGAGGAAGGCAGGATCGCCTAAAGCACCAGAAACGATGGCAAGACACCACTTCCACAGAGATAGAGTTATGCCGAGCAACCGTAGTTTAGCAATTGATTGGAAGACGTCGTTATATTGGCACATCCATCCCCAGACCCATGTGCACGAGGGAAGTGCAGCGGCCCTGCCCGTTGCAAGAAGGCCGCGACGGGATGTACGAGGTGAGTTCTTTTGGAAGAAATTTCTGCTTTGTCAACACATCGCAAGATTAGAACCCCACACGAAGCCACCGAGATCATCATCTCTGGGCCGTGGCGTCAATAGATCAGCGCTGATCCGTGCGATTTGCTGTTAAAACCACCGGTTATGACCGAAAAGAGCTTGCATTCCCTCGACTTGGGGCTGAACCGCCGACAGTCTTTCTGGAAATCTCTCATCAAGAAGATCGGGCAAAGTAAGGTGGCCTCATTTGGTTGATTCGATCACGCTTGAGTGTTGGGCAGGCTGGCAGTTCGTCTCCAAGGCCAGCTGCCACCCAAATGCGTTGGCAGTAGCGACGCGTTTGGGTAGGACTGAGAAGTATGAGGTCACGCACTCCAGAACGGCCCGGGATGCATCGCTAACCGGGATTTCGTAGGGCAAGCTATCGCCGAGGAATGCTGGAGTGAGGTGGAGGGCCGTCCGCAATGTTATCTTGCACCGTCTCCACAGCCACCGAGTCCACCACAAAAGCCGGGGCCAAGACCCTGGTCCTTTGAAGCTGGGAAGTAGGGTTAGAGTAGATATCCTCGAGGCTGGACCTCGAACCAGCGAACAACTCCTGTGATCGTGGGAGGAACGAACGGGTAGAAATCGAAACGGCGATTCAAATTTGTGAAAAACAGAACCAGGTAACAAGCATCATGAGCCACAAGCCTCTCACCAGTCGAACTTTCTACTCATGCAGAGCCTGAGAGTTGAATCCACTCCCGCCGCGAGTGAGACTTGCGGAAAAGAGGATTTGTTGGTCCAGAAGTAGGATCGGCATTGCCTGCCGCTTATCAAGGCCTCAGAGGTCTGGCAAAGGCTTCTCCATTTTATGCCGCGAAGTATCTTTGGGAAACCAAGTATTTTCCAAAAAGCTTGAAGCTGAATAGGAGGTCTGTATGGCATGACTGGAAGGAGTGTCGGCAGTCCCCACCACGTACACTTCACCGAAGAGCGGTCCGCTGAGCGTTACACAACGCACGTCATCAGAAAAATCCGGACCGCCTGGCAGTTATACAGAACATTTTCTCCTAATTTTTAACGAAAGTTCGAGCTATGGCCAATTATAAGCACTGTGGTGGAGGCCGGATGGCGACCACGAACAGTCGAGGACCGACGTGGTCACGCTTTGTCGCTGCGCGGAGCTCGTCATTCTACCAGCAGATCTTCCGAGACCCACGGCCACGGCAGCGTTTCGTGGATCAATGACGGCGTTCGGCAAACAAGTTAAATGGCCTGTCGGTGTATGGTGCGGCAAGTCCCCCTCTTTTCGAATTCTCCTTATCGGTAGTGCGGAGAACGGAGTCGTTCCCAGAACAAGTCGAATCGCCGCAAATGTTGGGGAGCGTCATCGCTCGGGTGCTTTGATTATTGGGTACGCTGGCGTCAACCGATCGGCGAATTTCTCCGATGTTTTTGAAGCTCGGCTCTGTTGACTTTCTCAGTCTAGTCGCTCGGAATCGCGTCGGATCAGGTTGGGCGCCCCTGTCAGGTTAAGCACGTAGAGTGGAGTCAATTCAGCGCGAACTTGACCAAACATCGCAGTTCAGAAAGTCCCGATTTTAGTGCGGCATTCTGCGCGTTGTCGAAAACGTGTTCTCTCGGAGTTGATACTCGATTAGGGGTCTTGTGATCTACCTTGGAAACGCCGAGGAACGCGTCGACTCCGACGGTTCGAAAAGTCGTCGAGCTCTGCTCGGGGAGGAGTTGTGCGGAGGATCCATTCAGTTTTAGATATGCTTCCGCTAGCGAGTTTTTGAAGTTTTGACACGGCTCTGAGGCCACCGCGGTCCCGGACCCAACCGACTGGAATCGACGGGCGTGGTGAAGAGGGGGTTTTGCCATCGTCCAAGGAAACGCCGACGGACGATGCCGTCTCACGACCTAGCCAATAAGGAGAGGAAAACAAGATTAACTTCAGAGGCCGAAACGCCTTGACCGTCCTGCGTGGAATACATCAACGCGCGGGGGCGAGACCAGGGTGGCAGAATACTTTAGCCGCATCAAGACAAACTACACAGACATGGGAATATGGCGCGTCTTGCGCTGGCAGTTTAGTTTTTTCTGTTCTATTTCAATTGATGGAATACCATAGGTCCGGATGAAACGAGGTTTTCATGCAATTCTGAACGTAACTCCGACATTTGACAATTGGACATTCACGAGGCTTGGTTGGTTGATTCGGCGTGCTCGGTAACCGACAGTGGCGAGAAGATGAATGCGTTTCTGAGGCTGGTTCGGTTAGGAGATTGTTTTCGCGTGCAATGTAGCTGGTAATATTTACGAAGGTTGACAAGAGGTGCATATCGGTGCTGCGGGGTCTTGCCGCAACCCAGCTTGCCGTAACCCCGTCCTCATGTGTTGGTGGAGCTCAGCAGCTGCAGCAGCTCTCGGTTTTTATCCCAATGCAAAGGATAGGAGTCGACACTGAAGGCTGAATGAAGCGAAAGCGCAGGTTGATTGTGCCGTGATCGCTGAATTGGGTCGGTAATTCAACATACGACGCTGTCAGTCCAGCATGCCGTCGTGTTAGGAGGTCCAGGAAGCACAAAAGCTCAGCGGGAGGTCATATGAGATGCCAACACCATAATCATAAGTAGACGAGGAACCAAGATCGGGAAAAGACGTGACAGAAAGGCGAGCCGCGGTGTCAGAATGGCGAGGTGCCTTGACAGCCGGTGAGGTACTAAAAAGGTTCAAGAGCGAACAAGATTCAGAGAGGAGCTAACCGCGGCAGAGATCGCAGAATTCGTGCTGTGTATGATGCGCCTCTTAAACACCATACAGAGCCACGTTTACGAGGTGATACAAAGGCTGACCCTTTCAAGGCGTCCATTGCCCCAATCCCTTGCGCTCATGTATCATAGAATGTGTACCTTGGAGTGCAGTGCTAACCAGATCCAGTTTTACAGTTCTAGAACTGGACTGAAATCTGGGTTTCGGCACCACTTTGGGGCTGAAAGGGAGGTACGAGGGGGATGAGGGGGATGAGGGGAACGAGGGGTAAGTAGCCTGTAGGGCCGCTCGAGCCTTACAGGAGCACAACGTCTGTCCTGAAGGGTCTTGAGCGCAGTGCCGTGCAGGAGGGCTTGGAGACGGTCGAAGAGATCTGCGTACCGTTGCCGCTCTTGCAGAGCAGATCGGCACGTCGTCCTCAAGAGCGAACGGGCATGGAGAGTCCGTGTCGAGAAGCGCGATAAAGGTGCCGTCGTGGGCTCAGAGAACCGACGCGGCGTGGAAAGACGATGACCTCTATCATCAATTGCCCCGCAGCCAGCACAGCCGCCCAAACCGCGTCGGCAGCAATTTATTATCGTCATTTATGTTTCGGTGGGTTGACGTATGGATGAGCTGTCAAAGAAGTTCCGAAGACCGGAATGGTCCAGCCGGTTCCTGGCCGCCCCTCGTCGGAACAAAGGCGGGCCACCCGCCTGAAGAGTGCAAGTCACTCGAGCGACGCAAAAAACGGCGACGGCGACGATCAGCAAAGAAGGCTTTTTTAGAAGTGCGATGGGCTAGTAAGAGTGGGGATACGTTGCCAAGCATAAAGCTCCAAAGAAGGGAATAAGCTCGTCAAAGGGAGAGATCGGCATTTGGAAAAGGGAAGGTGCAACGCCGTAGGGGCTGATGGATAGGGAAGACGGAACGATCGGGAGTGGGAAAGTCGAGGTGAAATCGGGGAGAAGGAGAGGAGGGCTTGCGTTTGGGATGGACGGGAAGTTGTGGAAGCCGGGCGGAGAGCAGCGACGAAAGGAAAAACCTGCAGGGCAACCAGGAAGAACCCTCGTTTTCGTATCAGGTCCGAGATCCGCTTTCTGGCTTAGAGATGTCCGGGAAGCGGGCGGGATGTGCTTTCGGAGCCGCCCGACGAGTTGTGGCCAACTGATGAGGGCAACCGAGATTGCATTCCCCCGAGCCGGGAGAGTTCGCGGTGGGTCCTTCGCGAAATAAACGGCGAGATGAAGAAGCGTTTACGTGGACACGCTGACTGAAAAAAAAAATACTGGAGTGGGAGCGATGGGGGGAGGGAGAAAAGAGGTTATAATTGAATGAATTGAACGCGCCCGAGAAAGCGGATACGAAGCGGGGGAGGAATAGAAGGAAGCGGGTGGTTTGATGACTGCGCGCTCCTTACAGGATTTTGGGTTTCAGCGTTGCCCATGGGGCGCTAGTGGAGGTAAAGAGGGGGGTGATGTTTCGAAGGGCGCGGGAGGCTTGCTCAACCGGGAACAAACGAGAGGCGTTCGTTGCTACACCCGTGCTACTCGCGACCGGCGCTTTTTTGTTTTTCATTTCGTCTCGTACACTTTTCGATGGGCTCGAGGCGTGAAGAAGCGAGAGGCACAGAACTCTGATGGTTGGGAAAAAACATAGGTCATGAGGCTGCGGCGTAAGACGTGGTACGAGAAAAAAAACTGAGGTGGGAACGGGGATGCAAAGTTGCCCGTTTCGGCATCCGTTGCAGGCGTTTTTTGCAATGAGCGCTCATTACTCGGTCTGGAGCTTGTTTGCTTCTATCCGAGAGTGGCGTGTCCCGCGCAGTGGTTGCATCAAAAAACTCCCATATATCGTCGTCGTTGTCGCCTCGGCTTCTGCAAAATGTCGTATGCGGGGGGGCTCGACTAGCAGAATTGTTCGGGGAATTGGCGATATTGCGTCTGGCTATCGGGTCCGGAACGCACCCCATACAAGCTCTGGCCTCCCGTCCATCGTGCTGATAAGAGGCAGAATGCCCATGGGTGTTAGGTTTGTCGACGGAGGACGTCATGAAGAGGGGGCTCGTGGCGACGGCGGAAGGTGTGAGATGAGTCGGAGCATCGGCGGAGTATGATTTGTTGTGGACTTGATTGCAATGCATGGACACGCGATTAGTTTACTTTTGACTAGCCAGCATTTTTTCTCTCCGTTGTCCTTTTTTGCGTTGATTCCTTTCTCTCGGGAGAGACAGTGCCCTAGCCGGAAACCCGGATACGGCTTTCCCAATGCGGCACCACCGCTGTGTGTGCCCTACTCAGCAAGGGTACCCCGATCACCCCCTGCGCTGCCACGAAACATCCCTTTCTTCAATTTCTTTTCCCTCTATTTTTTTCCACTTTTTTTTCTTCTTCGTTGCGCTGGCGTGCCCTCGTTTCGGGTCGTATCACCTTGCTGTGAATCATGTTCAGCGATAGGAGAAAAGACGACGCCGGCGACGAGAGGACGATGGTCAGATAAAAACAGACGAAATGATTGAGAGCATAGACGTCGAGCAGGGTACTTAGGGAAAACGAGAGGAGGGGGAGGGGGGTTGGACCTGGTTTGATGGCTGTTTGGTAGGGTTCAGCAGTACGGTACCCTGAATTTGTGGTCTGGCTACTAAAAGGGAGGTCGAGTCCCTCTCCCGCGTTCTCGTCCTCTCACAAGCCCTCATCTCTTCCCCATCCCACATCCCCTCGTCCAAAAGGTATTTACAATCTTCCTGCACCATCAAGTCCCTCGAGCAATCCTTCCTTCCTTCCCTACCCTTCATATCCACCTGGTTTTCCAAGGGAACGCGTTTGTGCTGACAAAAGATGTCCAACGTTTCCTTACTTTTGAACGCCCATCATCATCTTCATGACCGCCATTCCAGCAGTGACAAGCCATCCCAAGTCGTCTTTGGCGAGCAGCAGCACAAGTACCTTCCCTCCTCTCGCTCTATGTGTGCGTTCCAATCTCCCCTGCCAGTTGGTATTGCAACATGAACTGACCCCGCTCCATCTTTTTCTTCCGCTCCTTTCATCCAAAACAGCTGGTCGTTCTCCCTTGCCTTCACCACCACTTTCCGCATACTCGTACGACGCTCGTCCACCGCCGCTAAACATGCTCCCGGCATCCACTTCAACCAGCGCTGCGTCCACCCCCGCTCGCTCAGCCAACACCCCTTCGCTTCCGCCCCCACCAGCACCTCCGACCCAGCCTTCCACCATCGCTCCCCCGCCCATCCAGACGGCCAGCGATATGGTTGACGCCGAAAAGGTCAAGAAGAAGCACGTTTGTCCCACTTGCTCGAGGCCGTTCACCACCTCTGGCCACCTGGCGCGGCATTTGCGAGTCCATACCGGCGAACGGAATCACAAATGCCCCTTCCCCGGCTGCGAAACCCGCTGCTCTCGACAGGACAACCTTCAACAACAGTGAGTCGAAAGCCCTCTCTCTTGCACATTTCGGTTTATTGCGGTATTATCATCGCCTTCGAGGGAGGGCAGGCTGCTCTTCGCGGTCTTCCATTTGCGTCATTTTTGGAGGGACACGTCCCTATAGGGCTGCAGGGCTCCAACCTGCCCTCCCCCCTCCGTCCCTTGCCTATCATTACCTCCCCCTCCTCTCCTTTGCGTGCTCGGGCTATGAAGCTCCAGAACGGATAAGCTTTACACGACGATTCGAGAGTTTTCGTGTGTTGTCCTTCATCGAGCGCCATTTTTCGCCCGGTGGCAAAAAATTGGTCCCGTTTTTTCGTGCCGCGTTTTTTTTTTTCGATCGGTCGCGTGGCGTTGCCTCTCTCAGATCGCCGCCCCCCTTCCCTCTCCCAGCTTGGCTTAGAGCGCGATCGCTGACCTGCTTGAATTCAGTTATCGTATCCACTTGTCGCCACGGTCGCGTAGGAACTCGAATGCCGCCACCCGCGCCGCCATCGCAAAAGCCATGGAAGCACAGGGTTCGTATTCGTTTCAGGATATTAACCGTGTTTTGATGTACTGATCGTCGCCATCATTTCTTTGCCACTTTGCATCATCAATCCTCCCTACTCGGAACTCGACTTCCCCGCCTATATCGCTCTTTCCTCACACTGGTCATGCTTGACGCCACCAATTGTTCCTGGTTCACAGCCAACGGCCAGAACACTCCTCCCGCTTCTTCCCCTTCCACCACTTTGACTCTTCCTCCCCAAGCCCCTCGTCATCATCAGTCACACCCTAACCTCCGCCCACCACCTTCACCCATTGAGAATGCCCTTGGTTTGGATCAGTCCACTAACGGTGGCCCTCCGGCTCCTTACCACGCCCAAACTCGTTCGACTCTTTCCGTTCATCACCCTTCTGCTGCACCTGGTCGGTATTTCAGCAACGCAGCAACACCCGGAGCGGGATATGATTCTCCGCGATCGAGCTCGGCGGCCAGTTCTGTCCATGGAGGTGCTCCCGGCCAGACCAATGGCGCGAACCCAGCGTCCGCTTACCCATCTCCATATTCAGCTGGACCAATGCACCACCCTCTCCCCCCGACTGGTGCAAACCCCAACCATGGTGGCCGAAGCGTGAGCTATGATCGTGTGGCAGGAGGTAGTTCCTTCCCCAGCCCTCAGAGTCCCGCTCCCAACGCTTACCCTTCACCCGAAGAATCTCACGGTGCCACCAACGGACACGCCACTCATCACACCAACGGCTACGCTTCGTCTTCACCATATCCCCCTCAAAACGCTGGTTACTCTTCGCACTCGACCTACAACATCCCCCCACCCGCTCAGCAAAGCAACCAATACTACCACCATCAAGCGCCCCGAGTTCAAGCTCCACCGTCGTCTGCTTATCCTTCGCACAACCCTCACAGCCCACCGCCGATCCTTCCACCGATCCAACACCACCGTCCTGGTTGGGGCTCATCCTACCCGCCACCGCCAAGTCACCAACAGAGCTGGGCCTCCGCCGGTGCTCAGCAGCAAAACGGCCATGGAAGCTCGAGCGAGAGTGGTGATGAGACGCCAGCTAGCGCAACCAGCCACCACGGTCCCGGGTCAGGATGGGCTTCCAGCGCTCCTGCTCCTCGACCAGTCAGCGTGAGCGGTGGCGGACCTGGCTC
>KN823152.1:31993-43015 GCA_000827465.1 Tulasnella calospora MUT 4182
GGCTTCAGCCCGTCCGAGCGTTCTTCGAGTGGCTTTTCACTTATGTGGGAGCCCGCTTGAAAGAAATTCCGGTTACCCTTTTTCTGCGGGGATGTCCCAGCCCGCTTCCATTGATGGAGTGGTTCAGCTTCAATCTCAAAGTCACGGAGTTAACGCTATACGGCGGATTCGGGGAGGCTGCTGACCCAATTAACGTCGTACCCTTCCTCTCCAGCCCTGTGTCGGTAGAATTGGTAACGGGCCCACTACAATGGCTATTCCCCTACCTGGAGGTCTTCTGTTCGCATTGCGCTCGACCCATGGATGTCACAAACGTTGCAGGGATGGTCCAGGAGAGGCACTCCGCCATCGGAAATCAAGATATACCGGGTGTCATCCCGAAACTGTTTCTCAAAATCAAGTTGGCTTATGGCGGTCCAAGGATGTTTGCTAATGAACTTCCGATAAACGAGGAGGCACTGAAAACGATTAAAAGGGAGAGCAGGGGGGCGAAAGTCTATTGGGCAGGCGATGAGTGGACCCGCACCTAACTCCGTAGAGTCGTTTTGATGATAGGGCTTTGATAGTCAACCTCTTATATCTTTTTCACTCTGTGTTGTTTCCTCTCCCCTCTCGTAACTACCACGAATTGATTCCGTACAACGTTATGTGCCAAAAGCTGAACGCACGCGCCACAAGCCCATCCTAGCTTCTAACAGGCAGTATCTTGCGTCTAAGTCTTCGAGCGGCTGGCAACCCATGTATGCCTCAGACGGCTCTCCTACTGATCCCACTTAATGATTCTCCACAGCTAGTACGCAGAGAGCGGTAAGCCGCGCTATTATGACGATCCCATCCAGTTCACCCAATGACACTCGATAATAAACCCATTCAAGCTGTAACGGAAGGACGGTAACAAATGTTTGCACTACGTAACAGAAGCCGAACGGCCCAAGAAAACCCAACGAATGAACAGCGGCTCAGCCACCCTCCCAACAAGCCCGATCAACGGTACAGGACCCTCCATGAAGCAAAGCAACGACTAACAACGCCCAATTTAAGCACTCGCTTGGACAGCCTGGGCAAATCCAACCCTCTCTCCACCAAGATCGAACACCGAATACCAGTTCTTCATGAACTCGTCGCCCAAAATAGACAGTCCGTCGTTGGCGCCACTGTCGCCGACTCCAGCAACGCAGGTAGTGGGGTCGTTTTGAACGGAACCCAAGTTGAAGTCTGCCGGGTCGACGTTGAACGACTTGCCGCCGAAGACGAAGGAGACGTTGGCGGCGGCGATCGCGTCGCAAGGTGCGGTATAGAAACCTTGGAGCTGAGGGTCGGTTGAGGGCTGGGCACCTGGGATTTGAGAGTAGACGGCCTTTGCGACGTCGGTGGGGACGAAGATCTACAAAGACGGGGCTGGCTTAGAAAGATAATCAAACCCCTGGTGAGGTTGGAGAGACGTACCAAGCTTGTTCCAGAATCAATAATTGCGGCAAGAGATCCAGTGGGAGTGCTATTATTGACAGTGACGCCATCACTGGCAATGTTCCAGAACAGCTGAGTTCCGTTCGTCGCGGTCGGGTCCAGAGGGAAGAATGACATATCTATAATCACAAGAAAGGTGTTAAATCGCCTTACATTATTATATGACTTCTGTGAAATGCGTTGCTCACCTCCGGTGAATTTGGTCGAATCCATGCAACCCAAGCAAAGCTCACTGCCAGACAGATCGTTCCTCGTCATAAAGAATGAGAAGAGGTTTGATGCCAATTTGCCCTGTTCGGCAAGATTCTGGAAGAAGGGAGTCTGCTTAGAAGCAGCGTTGGCCGGGAATCCTAGTCCCAAAAGACCAGCGTTGTTGCCTGGACGACTGAACCCTCCAAACTCGACGTTGACGGCCCCGAAGCGTTGGTTCTCGACGGTTAAACCGGCGACCGTGACAGTGTCTTCGGCAATAGCGCCAGTGGCTCCTGATTGATCAGCATATTGGATTTGGAAAGGAGAATTAGAAATCCTAGTTAAAAAGCGACAATGCCGTTCTTTTCGTAAGAACTGGATCAAGAGGTGGGTGCCAGCTAGCTTACTTGAAAGTGCTGGAGTCAGCCCTCGTGAGCACAGGGCCACCGCATGCTGCTCCCGCATCATCTTGACAGATATCAATGGGGACGACCAAGTCGGAGGAGCCGGTGTCGAAGTCGGCAGTAGTGTTTTGAGGCGGAGTTCCGACTAAAGAAGAAATTTGATCAACTGAAAGAACATCCAGTACGAATGATCTAAAACATACTCTGAATGGCACCAAAGTACACTGGTGGAGAAGCAACTAGGTTATTTCAGGATGGATGTCAAAAGGCAAAGCCCACTCACGGACGTCATTAGCATTGTCGAGATTGTCCTGTCCGGTTCCGGTTGCTTGGCGCTCCTGCTTTGATTGATTAATATCGAAAGGCTCGATCCTCTCCACGCGCTTTGCCTTCCTGGTTGAGGGGCCTTCTGCCATCCTCTTGCGGTAATGAGCACCCCTTCCGTATTTGGTGCGGATGCGAGCGCGTTCGTCTTGAGCAGCGGCGGCATCAAAGACATGCCCAGTGGTCGAATTGGCATCCTTGATGCGGAATTGAGGGCGGCGGTTAGTCTTGACGACGTTTGCCGAACGCTTTTGAACAGAAAGCGGGGAAGCAGAGACGGTAAGCGCCAGGCTCAGAGCAGTAATGACGGTCGTGAACTTCATTTTGCGACGGGAAAATGTGATGGGATAGTAGTGAGAAAGAAAGTGAGAGAGTGCTTAAGAAGTCGAATGCCCAGCGACTGATGAGAATGGAGAGCGTCAAGCTCTTTGGAATGGAAGGGTTAAGGAAAGTAGAAGGGAGGGGAGGGAACCACTGAAGGTCCTGAAAGAAGGGAGAAGGGTGGTATAAGTACCCGGATCGTTTTACGTGGCGGGGAGATAGTCAAATGGGACCAGTGACACGAGGGTGCGTCTAGACAAAAGAACAAAGCTGTCAACACAAAAGTTTCCATGGGCACCTAAAATTAGAAACAAGCCCACCGCTACTTCGCTACTTCCCTGAGATCGGCTGCGCTCGTTGCACCATTTCCGGAAATGCTCGGCGTAATAGGAAGGTGATATCGCCAGTCGACCGCAGCTTTAAGAACTCCTTCATCTACTGCAATTGAGTCTTGCCGGCGGTAACCGGCAGTCAAGATCGGCATGTCCGTGAATCGCCTCCGTCAAGTGAAATCGAATATTTTCGTTTGGTACCATTGTCACCAGCGACGCCGTCTCTCTCCTAGACCCATGAAAGGCAAAGGACTTACTCACAACAGACACGTTGAGCGGGAACGTGGTTCGGAGGGACGGGCCAAAAATAGACCATGCCGATCCCATTCTGCTGGTACAGCGGCATGAGGTTGTCCCTCCCAAGCGCCTTTACTCCATACACATGAGCAACGGTATCTTCATCCAAGCCACGGTTCTCGTTGCTGCAATAAGGGAGGGCGGAGCATGTGTCATTGGTGGAATCGGGAAGTGTTCGTTTGGTTGAGCGGGGTTAACGGAGATCCTTGTACATGTTACACCTACCAAAGGCTCCCCCACTCCGGCTGTTGCACCATTCCGGCTTAGCGACCAATAACCCCCGGTCATCTTGAAATGCATTCCAAAAAGATCAGTGTGCAAGGCTGAAAAGAGGTTGCCCTTTGTCTTTCTCCGTTATTGACTTGGATACTTTTCTCGTGGAGCACTAGATCATCCCTTCAACGCAGTTTAGGAATTACGAACAGCGGAGCTAATGTCGCCCGTCCATTGAGCAATAGGCTACGCAGAACACATTTTATTTCCATCTGGAAGCGTATTTATACTAATTCACTCACCTCTGGACGAAGTAACGCTACTGCAAATGTTGCTTCCCCCGTCAGTGCGAAGCCTGCTACATTACCCAATGGCGTTCCCGTTTCCCCATTATATTGTTATTTACTACTCGGCACGGTCACGATAATAACCGTTCCCATTAACCTTCCGCATCAAGCAATAGCGACTGTTGTCGGGATCATGGAGCCGGTTCTCACCAAGTCAACGGAGGACCTGTTGTCCATTTGCCGACACTTTCACCCCGACCGCAAATCTACGAAGTCGAACTGCGTGGTTCTTGGCAACTGTACCGCTTTATCAGCGCATACCCGTCTCACAACAGCAGCGAGTGGTGCATCTTTTTTCCAGCACGACAGACGAGTGTACCATCATCCCAGTACCCCCAGCAACTAATAGTGGGAGCAAGCCTCAACGAGCTGAAATATAAGCCCTAGATCGTCCGTAAGATCAAGTTGTTGTGACTCCTCAGATTAAAATATCGACAAATACCGCCCTCGCGCCGACCTTCCCATTAACCAGGATAGTCTACTTATTCGAAGTTCTAGATGTCCTTTACACTTTAGAGCTCCATACTCTGGCCCGATCTGCCTTCTGTAATATTAACGAGCGTACCATCGCTGAACTCGCTCCTGGAACTCGCCCCATCGGCAGTCCGTTTCACACCATGCCAGTAGACACCCAGCTCATCGGCAGCGTCAATTATTACGCGCATAAAATCCGCATCATCAGGCGTTCCAAAACTTTCGTGCTTCCTTCTGAACGACCAGTCCCTGGCGGCTCGGGACAACTGGCCTCCTACCCTTCACTATTTGGGATCTCGGCATGCCTATTCCGGACCATATTAGCGATGTCGTAATATTATATGAGAATATGACTGATGTCAAAAAACTCGAGGTGGTGTTAGACCCACTCCATGGGCCATGATACTGCCGGACGAGACAGGAAAGCGCTGGGCCCGTCTACAGCTGACTCAAAGTAGATATTTGCCGAGAGGGACGATTTCGTCACCTCGAGTTCAATGCTGAATCACTAAGTAAAGCGGTGGCAATAAGTCAATGTGTCGAAGGGAGAGATGGAGGGAGCACATTTCAACTGCCCGACCAAGCAGCTGCGTATCGAGTCGATGGCAGACCCTTCCTATCGTACATAATGCCAAACAGATAGTTTGGAGCTAGAACATATGTTTAAAGAGGCAAACTCGAATGGAAAGGAACAGTACTTACAAATGAGAGAAACCATCAATGGTCGATAGAAGATCGGCATGTCCGTGAACGGCGCCTGTCAAGCGGAATTGGATAATTTGGTTCAGCGACATTGTCTCCAGCGACGCTGTCCGTTTCCTGGACCCACTAAATTCAAGAGAGTGACTTAGCATAAACACTTTGAGCGGGAACGTGGTCAGGAGACGGGCCAAAAATAGAACTGCCGATCCCATTCTACCGATCGCCCGGCAGGTGTTGTTCCCCGAGTTCTTTCTAACGCCTTTACTCCGTACACACAAGCAACCGTGACTTCATCCCGACCAGGTCCCTCGTTGTTGGAATAGCGGAAGGCGGAATACACCTTTTATGGTTACTGGTGCAATCCGGCGAGCTCGTTTAGCCAAGCGGGATTAACGGAGATGAGCTTTCGGTCGCCTCGGTTTGACGACCATGACGACTTCCGGCAAGATTGAAGGTCGTTGAAAAAAAATCCTGCACAAGGCTGAAAAGAAGCTGGCCTTGGTCTTTGCCCCAGATCTTACATGGACAGGATTGTCCTGCAGCAGCGGAAGGCTGGTGGTTCCTGAAATGGGGCTGCCCATTCAACGGCCAATTACGATCAATCTGGAGGAAATAGGAAGGGGGGGAGGAATAACAGCGCTTAAGTGAGACTGTGCCTAAGATATCCGGAGGCGGGATGGGAAGAATGGGCGTGGTGGGGATTACCGCATGCACGCGGCATGATCGATTATAGGGGTTGTCGAACAACCAAACATGGGAACTACCGCCTTTTAAGTTCGACCACTGCCCTGCCTTCTCTTTGTCCCCCAACACAGCTCGTTCGACATGCCCCAGTCACTACCTCAAAATCCGTACCCTCCATATTCTCTCCACTTTCATGCCTACGAACGATGTCTCGAACTCGAAAGGTCCGCAGAGAATGCCTACGAGGGTTCTGGCCTGAAGTTCACGCCACAAATGTGTGGTCGTATCCTTGGCTACATGATGCTTGAAGCTCCGTCCAGTGATGGATGCGACAACGTTCAGAAGGAGATAGATTCATGCGAGACCGGCGAAGCACTACGCGATCTTGCTCGGTTTTACGCCACGTATTTCCTTCGACTATGTAATATAACTGCACTTTGTCACCGCTTGCCTCGCTGACGACAGCTTTGCCTACAGTCAAAAAGGCAAAGGGCCCTACCCCAGGGAGCTCCTCTCTCCCGTCCCGACCATCCTTTGATGATAGTCAGGAGACTATTATGTTCCTGATGCAGGAAGCCCCAAAATCCAATAGTGCTGTAAAGCAACTGGTAAACCATCCACTCAAAAGCCAGCCCCATCTTCTCTCACACATGTTCCTCCTTTAGGCACTAAAACGTGACAACTATTGTTGTGTTGTCACCGATGCATACGATGGTGCGACATACCAAGAATGGCGAAAGACAAACCCAACATTCGAAGCGCCTACAGCCCCCCGGTTCACGCAGGCCGCGCACATCTTCCCAGATTCCTTAAATCAAGACCTCGCGTGGCCCGATGGCTTGCCGGGCAAGAAGGTGAGCTTCAGCCTTGTCTACGGAACCTTCGTAGCATCACTGATGTTCTTGGTTCAGGCGGAAAATTCAGCTACCGCATGGGCAGTTGTGGAACGATTTGGCCGAGTTAACGTTATTACCGAATCACTCAACGGCCCGGACATCCACCGCGTCGAAAACGTTCTCACGATGTGCTCGTCGGCCCACGAATTGTTCGACCGGCTCCAGCTATGGTTTGAAGCCACGGTAAGAGCGCTTCGTGTCTGGTTGAGCTCTGTTGATTTGATATCCGGCCTTCCAGGATGCCCCGAATACATATAACATGTGTTCAAACGATGAAGGAAACTTCAACCTTGTCCTCCCGCCGATTCTGCGTCAAGTCACCTTAAAATCAACCAACCCCTCGATTCCGCTGCCTAACTCTGATTATCTGAGGATACATGCTGCATGCGCCAAAGTGGCCCATCTTTCCGGAGCGGCGGAATACTTGGAGACCATCCTGAACGAGTGGGAGGAGAGGCCAGTCCTAGCAAGTGATGGTGGATCGGCTGATATGCTAAGTTTCCTACTTGCACGTCGACGGGGTGTCTGGAGCGAGCAAGGCAAGGTTAGATGAATAAATATTTGATTAAAACTCCTTCGTAGATTCCGGATCCATGCTTCAGGGTGACTCGGAATCTGATAAAGCATCTAAAAGAGGGGCTAAACAACGAGAGCGTAGGGACCAGGCGCGAGATGCTAAGGAACGCATTTGTTTTAGAGAGCGTAAGAGTGTTTTCAAGCAAGGAGTGTGAGGTGGGCTGGTCAGAAAGCCTTGGAGGGATGAGCGGGCGAGCGGAATGGATTAAGGGCGAATAGAAACGGGAACGGAAACGATGAATATAAGCACTGGGTCTCTCTCGTGACACTAGACTCCCTTCTCAGTGAGACGGGATGGGTATTATTGGCAGCGCCCTGCGTTCGGCATCGTTCCGCTGGGAATCAAGGCACCCAATCG
Organism: Tulasnella calospora MUT 4182; assembly: GCA_000827465.1. Lineage (NCBI taxonomy): Eukaryota > Fungi > Basidiomycota > Agaricomycetes > Cantharellales > Tulasnellaceae > Tulasnella > Tulasnella calospora. Next base: position 39,581 of record KN823152.1, read on the forward strand.
ACCGTGACTATCCGACAGCCCAGCGCCATAAGTGAACCAATCGGTAAGAATGGAAGTTCCTATTCATTGATTTTGGCCATCACTACGCTTTAGTTCCCGAGTTGGGTTGCTTAACATGGCAAACGAAGGCGCCTATATTCCGCATCAATAAGGGTCCTGCTGCCAGTCCCGGAAGCGCTCCGCCGGGCGCTTCGCTAACCGGCTTCTTTCTTTCGATGCCGTCGGGTAGACGTCAATCGTTCACCTCATAAGCTGAATTTTCACTGTCGGACCAATCACAACCTGAGTTCAGTTCTTGATGCGCAAACCTGAACACCGGGTGACAAAGGGTGACAGGAAGGTACTCATCTCGAAGTCTGCGATGGGGCTAAACGTGTAGGGATGCACGAGGAGAAACTCGACACGCACGTGAACATTTATTCCTCTTCACTACTACTAGATATCACAATTTCTTCTTCCTCTCCAAAGTATAGCCTTCTGGCCTCCTTTACTGCATGTAGTATTCCAGACTGTCTTCCGGTCACGGTGACTGCACGTGATGTAATTGCATTCCACGTCCCAAGCCCTAAACCAATGATACCGAGTATTTGCTTGACAGGCTGTGGGAGTTCTTTTCCTCGCCGATATTGAATATCCCAGTGGTTGAGAGGGTGCTTGCCAAGAAAGTTGTTTTCTATAAAGTTTCGGTGACTGTCGGAATTTGATATGAGTGGCTCATAGCGACCAGCCACCCAGAAGAACTTGAAAAAGCCGGGCGATGTTGAATTTGAGATTAGACGGAACTGGCGCGCTTGAGGTGGTAGCGGAAGAGGAACTGATCCAGGACTTTCCACCTGACCTCGGCCCGGTACCAACTCGAAGAGATGCCCAACAAACCCGGCCTCCCCTTCTTCGTTGAGTTTAATAATAACGATCTGCACAAATAGACATGCTTGGCCCGCTCCATCACCCTCCTCCAGTAACTCCATGGTTGGGAACCCCAACTCAGCAAGTTTCTTCCTTGTAGGCGCAAGCCGCACCAAGTCGCCCGGCTCAATCCGCTGTGGTCCCATCCAGGCCCACTGGTAAGTTCTTGGTGCGTTGGGATCTTGTCTTTCATCAACGTGCTGTCCCATCAAACAAATTTGAGCGGCAATGTCTTGGGCCACGGTCGAAGCAAGCTTGAGAGGGCCAACCGCGTTGGCGTATGTTCGAGGGAGGCTGCTCTCGTCTGCGGCTGAGTCGGGCGAGATCGTCAAAGGGCGAAATTGTTGCATTTGGTTCGGTAAGGTGAGGTTTCCAGGTAAGGATCGCAGCCCGCTGGTTGCGGCCCGACGGCGAAGGGGTTTGACTTGGTGGGGAAAGACCGCAATTTCCGGAACGGTGTATTTGATATCTACTCCGAGAAGCCGGACTTGGTAATGGTGCTCTCCAATGTGCCCCCCCGTCCAGCTATCGACCACCAGAGCCGGCCAGAGGTTGATCGGATCACCGCCGCTGGGTGCATCAATTGTAGGAATTTTAATCCATACAAGTTCCATGTCTTTGAACGGCAGCAGTGACCGGACCCTTCCGCGTTCCCGAGAAGTGGATTCGGATGGGTCAGAGTCATCGGGTGGACCATCAAGGAGTGACCGTTTGCTCAGAATCCAATGAGCAACCTTCGGTCCAGGGTCGAAGAGATCGGACTGGGGACTGACAACTTCGAAACCTATATCTGCATCTCGGTCTCTTGGTCCTCTTCCAGAAGTACCGCCGCCGCCGCCGCCGCCGCCGCCGCCGCCACCGCCCCGTCCTGAGCGAGATCCGGCCCGCGTGTAGCCTCGTGGAGCACCAGGCTGAAGCCAAATCGCGTTGATTTCACCTTGCGGTCGCCCTGTATCTAGGGTACATTCGCATGGCCATGTGTCGTGATATTCATCCACATATAGCCATACCGCGTGAAAGGCGAACTCTTGGGGCGACTCGAAGCGCGATCTGCCACCTGCCAAACGGATCAGTGGTTCAAGCAATGATATCCTTCGTTTTACCGACGTACCAAAACCTAAGAGATATACGTCTGCTCGGTTCGTGCGCGATGGTTTGCGCCGCTCCTTGAGCCACAGTCGGTAACCTTGGGGCTGTGAGATATGAGCTCAGGCGGAGGTCAAACCCATCGCACAAAACATGCTCACCCAATCATCAATGTGCCATGCCTTCCCGAGTACTAAACAGAGAGTTACAAATGTTCGTCTCTAAGTACTAGATGATCCTTACTATCGTAACCCAAGTGCTCGGCAATAAAGGTCCCAACCCAACCACGCCAGCGAAGGGAATGGTGGGAGTCTTTATCGAGCGGGTGCCATCCTTCCACCCCGCTGTAATCGGTTACCGCATCCTCCCTTGCTCCTCTTCCCGGTCGGTGGGGAAAATAGAGAGTACGATCCGGACTTGGATGGTCAAGGTCGAGTTGGAACGAGTGTCGAGCCATGAGAGGGGTGCCGAAAACCGAAGCCGAAGGGGTGAACCCAAGTCCCAACCCAACCAAGGTAAAAGAAGGTGGTCCAATAAAAACAAAAACCCAAGGCAACAGAAAAGCACCGAATAATATAAAGGTCCAAAGTATGCGCAAAGAAGGTCACCAGAAATCATCCTCCCCACCATCGCCCTTCTTCTTGTTGCCCTTGCTTTGGGCAAGTGCTTGTCTCTCGTACATTTCGGATATCTGGCGAGACCGCGATATTCAGCCATGTTATAAACACAGATTGATGCAGAACGTACCTGTTCTGGACCCGTCGCATCTTCGGGCCCCTTGTCGTCGCGTGCACGGACGAAACGAGGGAAACGAAGCGAGATTCCCCGTTCGTCAACCTGGGGGGGGGGGGGGGGACCGCTCAGCAGCTGCAGGAACAAAGGTGCAAACGGGAGACTCACTAGACCCTTTGCAGCAGTATATATAGGACTTAGACTGAGATCTGCGGTCAGGACCTCCCAGACGACTTCGGGCTTGAGCCAGACATCCGGTTTGGCACCCCCAACGTCGACATCGCCTCGTGCCTTGTCTCCGCCAATCTCCAGAGGGCTCAGTTGCTTGAACTGTTCTGCAAGCACCTCGTCACTGAATCCGGTGCCGATTTTGCATATAGTTTGGAACTGTTCGGAATCGGAGTCGTAGCATGCGAGGAGGTAGGCACCGTAAACGTTCGTTCGCTTGCCCTTCCCGTAGTACGCTCCAACGACAACGAGGTCGAGCGAGTCCCCGACACCCGAGAGATAATCCTTCTTCAGCTAAGAGACGATGTGCGTATCAGACGGAGCACTTCGACCTTGAGAAACATCACAGACCTTTAACCAGTTAACGCTCCTTCTTGAGGGTTCGTAATGGCTGTCTGTACTATCCAACATCTTGACCATAAGCCCTTCGCATCCATCCTTGACACTTGTTTCCAGGAACGTCTGTATGTCCTCAACCGAGTG
>KN823152.1:47615-63140 GCA_000827465.1 Tulasnella calospora MUT 4182
ATCACCTCTCAAGAGTCTGCATCTTCCACCTCCCTCGTCCTATCAACCCCACGAACGGAGCTCCCAACCTCTCCGTCCCAATCATCTCTGCACACTACAGCTGGCACTGTAGACTCGATTCCTTACTCTGGCCGCATCTCTCCGACCGCCTACAACCAACTCGGCTTCGGAAAAGTCGTCGCAGATGGCGGTTACCTCTCAGTACACACACTCGGCGTACTAAACGGCAAGCAGCTCGACGCTAGCACCAATGTCATCAGAACAGACACCACACAACGACTCACTGAACTACGACAAGTGATGAAGCAAGAGCCAGAAGCACTAGATTACTAGTAAGGCCTTTCATAGCCCCTTTGATAGCCCAAGTGCCTGACCTTCCATCTCCGCCCTTGATAGCATCGTTCCATCAGAGGACGCCCATCAAAGTGAATACGTCGCCGCCATAGACAGGCGAAGAGAATTCATTACTGGGTGCGCTTTCATTTCCTTCTCCAGTCCACACTGCAACCGCTCACCGCCCGCTTTTCATATCCGCAGCTTCACCGGCTCTCAAGGAACTGCCGTCATTTCACACTCGGAAGCCTTTCTATTCGTCGACTCCCGTTATTACTCGCAAGCCGACAAGCAGCTCGACCAAAATTGGAAGATCCGCAAAGTGGGTTCCCCAGGCCAAGACGGCCGTGACTGGGTACAATGGTTGAGCGACCGACCCAAAGGCATCATCGTTGGTGTGGATTCGCGCTTAATCGCACATGGTGAGTAATGGCTTTTGGTAATCCTCTCTCCCTCCAAGCGCTTGAGTGGCGGTGCACCGTCCAAAAGCCTGGTATACGCGCTGCAACGGCGATGGAAACGCTGCTGCTTGCCCCAGAAAGCGCGGCATACCATCCCCATCTCAGAACCATCTCAGACCGCTCTAGCCGGCAGCGCAACTCCCTCCCCGTTTTCTCTCCTAGTTTATCCCCGCTCCGGAAAAAAGGAGAACTGACCTTCTCTCCCCTCCTTTCCGCCCGATAGAAACCGCATCCCAACTTACGACCGCCCTCCAAGCCAATGGCTCTCGACTCAAGTTCCCTCGACTTAATCTCATCGACGTCATTTGGAAGAACCGGCCACCAAAGCCCTTCGGCCAAATCTACGTTCACGACGAGAAGTACGCCGGAAAGGCCGCGAACGAAAAGATCGACGCGGTTCGCGCCTGGATCAAGCAGCAGAAGCCGCACCCGAGCTATCGCTCCCAGTCATCGAATTCGCCGAACAAAGTTACCATGGCCAACACACCCACCGCCACAATCATAGCGTCGCTTCCCAACGTGGCTTGGATCCTGAACCTGCGAGGCTCGGATCTCCCCTTTACACCTGTCTTCCACGCATATCTTTTCGTCAGCCTCGCGGCAGCGGTGTTGTTCGTGGATCGCAAGAAAATCAGTTCGGAGGTGGAGCGCTATTTGAAGGAGATGAACGTCGTTTTGAGAGATTATGGCGACGTGTTTACATTCCTAAGAACAGGCGGTTGGGGCGCTGGAAGGGTAAGTTCGCTCTCGACTAGTGGATCCACTGAAGTTTCCCTGATTCTGATTTGAAATTCCCCTTTTAGGTATTGATCGAGCCCAAAACACCCTACGTCATCTCTCTCATGCTCAGCTCCCCACGCTACATCCTCGCACCGGCCTATTGCGATGAGATGAAAGCCCTCAAGACCGAGACCGAGATCCAAGGGTTCCGCGAGGCCTATCTCCGCGACGGAGCAGCCATGGTCCGTTGGTTTGCGTGGTTGGACGAAAAGATGGCCAAGGGAGAGCCTGTGAGCGAATGGGGTGCAAGCCAGAAGTTGACCGAGTACAAGAGACTCAACGAGCAGTTTGTCGGGTTGGCATACGAAAACATCAGCGCTACGGGACCCAACGGTGCCATTCCGCATTATACCCCCACCCGCACCAACGCCCTCCTCATCGACGCCCGGACACCCTATGTCATCGATTCCGGAGGACAATACTTTGATGGAACCTGCGACACCACCCGAACCGTTCACTACGGAGACCCAACGGACGAACAGATGGAGGCTTACACCAAGGTCTTGAAGGGCCACATCGCTCTCGACTCTGTCATCTTCCCCGAAGGCACCACTGGCGCTCAACTCGACGTCTTGGCTCGTAAAGCACTGTGGAAGGATGGCATGAACTACCTGCACTCGAGCGGACACGGCGTCGGTAGCTTCTTAAACGTGCACGAAGGCCCACATGGCTTCTCGAACCACGTCCCTCTCCAGCCGGGACACGTCATCACCAACGAGCCTGGCTTTTACAAGGACGGAGAGTGGGGAGTGCGCCTGGAGAGCGCTATGGTCGTTCGGAGGGTCCAAACCAAGTTCGGCGGTGAGAACTGGTTGGGCTTCGAGCGATTCACTCAAGTGCCCATCCAAACCAAGATGATCAAGCCGGATATGCTTACCAAGGACGAGAAGAAGTGGTTGAAGGTAAGTTGACACGAACGGGAAAAAAAAGGCCGAGTAATCGATAGTGACCCCTGCTTCTCGATTTTCTAGTTGCATAATCAGAACGTGCGACTCGCCCTTACTCCGGTGCTGATGGAGGACAAACGCGCCTTGAAGTGGCTTAAGCGAGAAACTACAAGAGAAGGCCCAGCTCCAACTGTGCCAACTGGTGTCCAGGGTCGAACCCTCAAGGTCGAGTGGGATTGAGCATCGATCTCCTCACAAGTCTTGTGTATTCTGTCCTCCTTCGATCCCTATCTTTAATCCTCAGAACCTATCCCCTCGCAAACTTCGCACCCCGCTCTGCCCTGCTGGTTCATGTTTTCTTCGTTCTTCTGTCTATATGTATGATTCCATACCTTTTTTTCCCCCTTCCCTTCCATCCCTTACTTCCATCTCACGATTCCTACGACCATGATGTGCTGTGGTACGCTTCCTGTTCGTGTTATCCGTCCCCTCCTGTTGCTTCGTATACCTCGCCCCCGATGTATCTGCATACCACGCGTATTATTGGCCTTAATATTGGTTGGTTCCGTAGCTCCGCTGTATCTTTTTGTTTCTCTACTTAGAATACACCGCATTTTACCGACTGTTGGAATGGCCGATTAGGGACTGTGATCAGTCTATAAGGGACGTTCAGGCTAGTCCATTCATGCACGTCAAATTATCTGAATGACCTCTCCGACGTGTAACCTGTTTCACTACCACCTTGTTTGGCAGACGCATAAATATATAGTGTGTGGTTGGTTCACTCGATATTTCGCCGGTCCTCGAGGTCTTTCTAATTCCGGCACCAAGCATTTACGCCTTGGCATCCGGGCGTCCGCATACGACGACTCGGAAACATTTGTAACAAGCTTGTGAAGAAGACTGCTACTCAATGGGACTCGGGCTGTCTCCGTGTCATGCTGAGGTCGCCACTCTTTTCCGCGGTCCACTCTGTACCCACTCCAGGCCGTGTGCTCTAGGTCTCGCGCTCGCTACCCAGAGAGTAGCCATTTAAAATTCCATCCGGCAATCGCCCGCGTCTCCAGTATTTCCTTGTCGATCCCGTCCATCGCCTCTTTACACCCGATAACCTGAGCCTTGACGTCTTCAGATCCGCTTCGAACATTGCCACCGCTCCGAACGCTTCCTTAAGCACGAACGTAGCATAACCGAAACAAAGACATTAAGAACAGCGACTCCAAATCCACCTGCGATAATGTGGGAGACAGTGACTGGCCATGGATTCCGGAGTAAAACTTTGCCATCTCCATTCAGAAGATCGTTCTAAATTAGGGTGGTTCGCTGTTACAGTACCTGAATGGTAAGCAAATACAAACCATGACCTTCTGGAGAAACATATTTGCATTGTGATTGGGAGACCTTCTTCCAGAGTACTGATCTTTTCAGCCAAACTACCTAACCATACCTCCGCCGATACAAAAGTTGCCCCTAGTCCATTGAAAAGGCATTTTAGCGGGCCGCTCAATCCCTCTTCGACACCTTATTCACTGCCAAGTTGTCCGACCCGTCGGAGCCAAGAGAATGCCAAGCCTGTTCTTGCCGAGACCGCACACGACACCGGCCAGCGAATTTGGCCAATCAACCGTCTTGTCATGATTAGGATTCAATTGACCCCGACCTCCGAATAAGTGAGGGGCTCTTCTTGAATTCTTATCCAGCGTGCTTGAGTCTCATACAATCTACCGAGCCCGTGAGTATCGCCGGACCCCGCGATCTCCCACCGACTTCGTCACGCCAAACAAGCTTCTCTAACACTGAGACGCAAGGGACCAGGAACAGCTCCTCGAAAAGGGACCCGCTTCCTGTCCCTAATGATCCGCATCGGTCTTGGCACGTTCCCTCGCCCTCCCCGATGTCAATTGTCTACAAGGAATCTTTCCCACATGCGTTCATAACTGCCTCTCGGGTTGACAACATAAGCCATCCGACCGCCTATTCCTCGGCTCTTGGCATTCAATTGCTATCTGAACTTTTAAGGTATCGGGCAGAATGCCCAAGCATGAGGACCTTGAATAACCGCCGGTTCCTGACATACTGCTTGGCTATAAATCTAGCCTTAGCGGCTACTCGATATCCTCAGAGACAATCGGCTCTTTAAAGCTTCCCTCTATGAAGTCCATTCTCTCTTCCCTTGCAGTTCTAGCTGCATCGTTCAGCACCATTTCTGCACAGATCGCCGTCGGTGGAGAATGTACGTACATCTCAACAGCCGCCATGGCACAACTTCCTCATTGTTTCTTTAGGTGGAGGAACCCGATATCAAGGTTCCAATCTCTGCGAGGACGGTGCCTATTGCGCCCTCGTCACTGATGGTTAGTATCTCGATTGTTACCGGTTACTCTTACTTCACTGACAGCTCTACCTATTTAGATTGTAAGTATTTTATGCCTTCTTAGCGTCTTCTACTGAGATGGTTGCCGTGTGTTGTGCTGTAGACTATCAATGGTGGGTATCTTGGGGTTTCATACTTTTGAGCGGGGTTTGACCTGATCTTCCATTCTACCAACAGTCTGAAACTCGAAGACATTTACGCCCAGCCCGCCATTAGTTTCATTTTGACCAGCTTGCCGACCTTTACCTTTGGGACGGTCAAGCCTACGAAGACCATCGGAACATTGACACTCTCAACACCTTGCCCGACCGTCACCATCATCTCCACGAAGACCCTGCCTCCGGTCACAGTCACTTCCACTCAGTCCTGCTCAAGCACAATCCAAACCACAACCGTCCCTACGACGACGACGACGACGACGACGACCTCGTCAACCACCACTATCCCTACACAGACAACGCAGACAACGCAGACAACGCAGAGCCCTAGCACTACCCAGACTCCAACCACCACCACCACCGCAACTACTACGACGACCACTCTACCTTGCCAGAGTATTGCGCCAGACTACTCTGTTGTAGGCAGGAACTTTACATACAAGGGTGTCAGTAAGTATCGCTTCCAAATCTATGCCGATGAGCGATAATTCTGGCACTGATTACGGTTTCAGACATTGCTGGGTTCGAGTTCGGCTGCAAAGACGATGTAAGACCCACGAGCTCTCCTGGAGATAGCATGTTTATTTGACCATGCTTTTCTGAACAGGGAAGCTGCACTCCTCCCAACTCGCCTCCTCTGACGAGCAAGGCAGACGGGTGCGGTCAAATGAAGTGGTTCTATAGCAAGGTCAGCACCATCGTGCGAGGGTTTCGTCAGGATTCTAAACCTCACCCCATTCTTGTAGGGCATGAACACCTTCCGCCTTCCCATTGGATGGCAGTACGCCACGCCAACTCTTGGAGGCTCGTTTGATCCCACAATGTGGGGTAGCTACGACAAGCTGGTTCAGTGCTGCTTGTCCCTCCCTGGAGCCTATTGCGTCGTTGACGTGCACAACTGGGGTACGGAAGTCGCCGCTGTCTATCGTTTCTCGAGAATAATCGATTTGAATGCCTCATAGCCCGATGGAACGGTGCCGTAATCGGCCAGAGCATGTCGGATGCCCCATACATCAAGTTGTGGCAGGTAAGCATTCGCCTCCCACCTCCAGATGGTCAATGCTGACTCTTCAGTAGATGATCGCAACACAATATGCTAGCCAGCCTCGTGTTATATTCGGTCTCATGAACGAGCCATGGAAGCTTAACCTCCCGACGTGGGCTGCAACTCTCCAGAAAGTGGTCAATGCCGTCCGCCCGATCGCCCCTCGCCATGTCATTCTTCTTCCAGGTATCGAGTATGCTCATGCAGACACGTTCATCAGCTCGGGAACTGCTGCGACACTTGACGCAATTACGAACCCTGACGGAACCAAGGACAACTTGCTCTTCGACCTGCACCAGTGGCTCGATAAGGGCAACCTTGGCACAAGCTCAGTTTGCGTCACTGATGTGAGCGATTATCGAATCATGTCATCCCGACCAGTTTTTGACATGGAACGCTACGTAGAATATTGCCGTCTTCACTCCAGTTGTCAACTGGCTCAGATGCCGCAAGCGCAAGGCGTTCTTGTCTGCTACGGGCGGCGGAAACGCTGCCTCAGACAACTGCATGACGTTCATGTGTCAGCAAATGAATTACTTGTATTTCAACCGCGACGTCATTCTCGGATATAGTGGGTCCCATTCACCAGTGTGCTCCCTGAAATATACTTATAATTCAACCGATTTCAGCTGGATGGGCTGCTGGATCCTACGATAGTAAGTTACAGCTAACTTGTGGTCCGATAACTTGTGGCTGAGCTCTAACTTGCACTTTTCAGCTACTTACATCTACGACGAGACTCCAACCTGGCTCGGTTCTCCTTGGTCCGACACGCCATTGGTCGCGAGCTGCATGTATTGGCCTTAAGCCAACTGCCTTCGTACAAGCAAGCTGTACTAGCGAGAATATATATAATGGGATTTGGTCGCAATGACGAGCGCTCTGCAGGTTCTACTCAGAGAATTCCTCAGTATCTCCCCACCCGACATTATCAGCGGGGTTGAGTCCCAATGGGAGGTGATATTTCGCGCCATGGTGCTGAGGAGATGAAGACCGTGCTAATCGGGATTCGTGCCTTGAGAAAATCGAACTCAGGCTCGGGAGTAGCGGAGAAGAAATAAGATGCCTTTCGTGAGAATGAGCGTGGACTCACAAGTTCGCAAAGGCGGGTAAGAGTCTAACGCCGGAAGGGTTTCCTTCAATCTTTCTACGTTTTCGAATAGGAGGATGGGATTGGCGTTCGTTCTCGTTCCCAGAGTCCCTATTGTTTCATCAAAGGCCGCTTTGAGCGCCGCGACAAACGAATCGAGGCTCCTGTCCCACTTCGACACGTGTCCATTGAACCACGACGTAGCCCTGTCTTTGGCGTTCAACTCTGGCACAAAACTTGTCAGTTCGTTGATGATCGCATGAAAGAGTATTTTGGACCTCAAGCATGCATTGCAGTCGATACGGACCGACATGGACTTAGAGGCCGAATTATGAAGGTTGTTGTGAAGAAATGAGGATGGTGTTGGTCTTGAGTGCAGCGGATTGGCGCCGGGCCTTGAAGTACTGGCTAGCTTTCTGGCTCCACCAAACTTCTACACCGTGGCACTCGGCGTACCCGGCCCACACGACTCGGAAACATCTGTAATTCTGCGAAGGAGACTGCCAGTCAATGGAATCGCCCCGTCTCCGCGTCGTGGTAATACTCCAGGTTCGCAACTCTTCTCGGCGGTTCCAACTCTGCACTCACTCTCAATGCCGCAGGCCGTGTACTCTAGCGCTCGCTACTAAATTTCCATCCAGCAATCTCCGCATCTCCAGTATCTCCTTGTCTTTTCCGTTAATCTCCTTTTTGCACCCTACTTCCAGTTTCTTAGCCTTGACGTCTTCAAGATCTCTTTGAGTTGTGCCGCCACTCTTACTAATGCCCGGAGAATGCCTCCTGAAGCACGAACGTGGCATAACCGAAACAAAGACTTTGACTCATATACAAAGACATTCTTTCAACCATTCTCGAATTGCAGTCATTGCGTTTCCATATATTGTCGAACCCGAATAGCGACTCCAAAGCCAACAAAGTTACCCGGGATAATGTGGGAGACGGTGGCTGGCCATGGATTCCGGGGTAACACCTTTCCATCTCCATTCGGAAGATCGTTATAAATTAGGGAGGCTCGCTAACACAGTGCCCGAATGGTACGCAAATACAATCACTAAGCATATGGAGAAACCTGCGCGTTGTGATTGGGGGACCTTCTCACAGAACTACTGATCTTTTCAGCTAATCTATCCCTTCGGACTCCAGCCGATACAGAAACTACCCCCAGTCCATTGAAAAGGCATTTTAGCGGGCCGCTCAATTCCTCTTCGACACCTTATTCACTGCCAGGTTGTCCGACCCGTCGGAGCCAAGAGAATGCCAAGCCTATCCTTGCCGAGATCGCACACGACTCCGACCAGCGAATTTGGCCAATCAACCGCCTTGTCAAGATTAGGATTCAATTGACCGGCCTCCGAATAAGTGAGGGACTCTTCTTGAATTCTTGTCCAGCGTGCTTGAGTCTCATAGGATCTACCGAAGCGGGGCCAGCGAACCCGTGAGTATCGCCGGAATCCGCGATCTCCCACCGACTTCGTCCCGCCAAACAAGCTTCTTGAGAATCGAAACTCAAGGGGCTAGGAACAACTCCTCGAAAAGGGACCCGCTTCCGGTCCCTAATGATCCGCATCGGTCTTGGCACGTTCCTTCACCCTCCCCGACGTCAATTGTCTGCTAGGAATCTTTCCCACATACGTTCATAACTGCCTCTCGGATTCACAACATAAGCTATCCGGCCGCCTATTCCTCGGTTCTTGGCATTCAACTGCTAACTGAACTATTAAGGTATCGGGCAGAATGCCCAAACATGAGGACCTGGAATAGCCGCCGGTTCCTGACATACTGCTTGGCTATAAATCTGGCCCTAGCGGCTACTCGATATCCTCAGAGACAATAGGCTCTTTAAAGCTTCCCTCTATGAAGTCCATTCTCTCTTCCCTTGCAGTTCTAGCTGCATCGTTCAGCACCATTTCTGCACAGATCGCCGTCGGTGGAGAATGTACGTACATCTCAACAGCCGCCATGGCACAACTTTCTCATTGTTTCTTTAGGTGGAGGAACCCGATATCAAGGTTCCAATCTCTGCGAGGACGGTGCCTATTGCGCCCTCGTCACTGATGGTTAGTATCTCGATTGTTACTGGTTACTCTTACTTCACTGACAGCTCTACCTATTTAGATTGTAAGTATGATATGCCTCCTTAGCATCTTCCATACTGAGATAATTGCCGTGTGCTGGGTGTAGACTATCAATGGTGGGTATCTAGGGGTTTTGAGCGGGGTTTGACCTGATCTTCCGTTCCACCCACAGTATGAAACTCGAAGACATTTACGCCAAGCCCTCCATTAGCTTTATTCTGACCAGCTTGCCGACACTTACCTTTGTGACCGTCAAGCCTACTAAGACCATCGGAACAATCGGCCCAACATTGACATTCTCAACACCTTGCCCAACCGTCACCGTAACCACCACGAAGCCTCCGGTCACAGTCACTACTACAACGTCTCTTCTTGGGACCATTACAACCACTGTGATCAAGACTCTAACCGTCACTTCCACTCAGTCCTGCTCCAGCACAATCCAAACTACAACCGTCCCTACGACGACGACGACGACGACGACGACGACGACGCCGACCAAGTCGTCAACCACCACTATCCCTACACAGACAACGCAGACAACGCAGACAACGCAGAGCCCTAGCACTACCCAGACTCCAACCACCACTACTACCGCAACTACGACGACGACCACTCTACCTTGCCCAAGTCTTCAGCCAGAGTTCCCTGCAGGCAAGAACTTTACATACAAGGGTGTCAGTGAGTATCGCCTCCGAATCTATTCCGATGAAACAGAATCCTGGTGCTAATCAAGGTTTCAGACATTGCTGGATTCGAGTTCGGCTGCAAAAACGATGTAAGGCCAACAAGTTATCCTCGATCTAGCATGCTTGTCTAACCATGCTCTCCTTGCACAGGGAAGTTGCACTCCTCCCAACTTGCCCCCTCTGACGAGCAAGGCGGACGGGTGTGGTCAAATGAAGTGGTTCTACAGCAATGTTCGTCACTGTTTCCAACCGTTCCGCTAAGATTCTCAGTTGGCCCCAATTCTCCAGGGCATGAACACCTTCCGTCTTCCCATTGGATGGCAATACGCCACACCAACTCTTGGAGGAGCTTTCGATCCTTCAATGTGGGGCAGCTACACCAAGCTAGTTCAGTGCTGCTTGGCCCTTCCGGGAGCCTATTGCGTCATTGATGTGCACAACTGGGGTACGGAACGTCTCTCTCCCTCAGTTACTCGAGAATAATGGATTTAAATGCCTTCTAGCTCGCTGGAATGGTGACATTATTGGTCAGACCATCTCGGACTCCCCATACATCAAGCTGTGGCAGGTAAGCATTCGTCCCCCAACCTCCAGATGGTATTGCTGACTCTTCAGTAGATGATCGCAACACAATATGCTAGCGAACCTCGTGTCATCTTTGGTCTCATGAACGAGCCATGGAAGCTGAACCTCTCCGCTTGGGCTACAACTCTTCAAAGAGTGGTCAATGCCGTCCGCCCGATCGCCCCTCGCCATGTCATTCTTCTTCCAGGTATCGAGTTTGCTCATGCAGACACGTTCATCAGCTCTGGAACTGCTACGACACTCGACGCAATCACGAACCCAGACGGAACTAAGAACAACTTGCTCTTCGACCTGCACCAGTGGCTCGATAAGGGCAACCTTGGCACAAGCTCAGTTTGCGTCACTAATGTAAGCGATTATCGAACAATTTCCGCCTGATCAGTTATTTACCTGAAACATCGCGTAGAATATTGCGGTCTTTACTCCGGTGGTTAACTGGCTCAGATGCAACAAGCGCAAGGCATTCTTGTCTGCTACGGGTGGCGGAAACGCTGCCTCAGACAACTGCATGTCGTTCATGTGTCAGCAAATGTCGTACTTGTTCTCCAACAGCGACGTCATTGTTGGATATAGTGGGTCCCATTCACTAGTTTGTTCTCTGAAAAATACTAACATTTCAACCAATCTCAGCTGGATGGGCTGCTGGATCCTACGATAGTAAGTCACAGCTAACTTTTGGTCCGATAAATTGCGGCTGAGTTCTAACTTGCACTTTCAGCTACTTATATCTACGACGAGACTCCAACCTGGCTCGGTTCTCCTTGGTCCGACACGCCATTGGTCGCGAGCTGCATGTATTGGCCTTAAGCCGACTGCCTTCGTACAAACAAGCTTTACTAGCGAACAAATATATAGTGGGATTGGTTGCAATGGCGAGGGTTCTGCAGGTTCTACTAGGAGAATTCCTCAGTATCTCCCCACCCGTAAGCTCGAGAGGCAAACCGGACATTATCAGCGGGGTTGGTCACGTGCCTCGTGCCTCCAGGTACACGATCGTGTCCATCCAACTGGATCACAGCTTGACTCAGAAGCGGCTTTCCCGCTAGCCAATTGGTAAGACTACGAAGGGGATATATATCACCTAACAATAACACCTCTACCACAGGACTGGATGGACCACCGGGTTTGCATAAACGACCTTCCGGGCGAGCTCCTCGGGACAATCTTAACGCTCAGCATTGGGGACCAACGACCTCGACGGGACATCTCTTGTCTTGAGCTGACCTGCAGACAATGGCAGGAGCTTGTGGAGGGTACTCCGTCGTGTTGGACAAATATCACCGCCGTCGAGGTAATGGACTTTGTTCGCCAAGCCTTGTTCAAGTCCAGGGACGCATCTATCGACCTCCTGTATGACTCATGGAACTCTGACGGAGACTTCTCCGAGTTCATCGCCGCGGTCGATCCCCATATCCAGCGGTGGAGATCATTGGCGATATTTGTAGAAGTGAGCCCCCCTGATTTAGGCCGACTCGAAACGACAATTGCGCCACGACTGGAAAAACTCCACCTTTGTCAAACATCAAAACTTCCCTGGTTCGGAAACCCAATAGTTCTCTTTGGGGGGGAGGGACTTCCTTCAAAAGTCAGTGATGTCACCTTCGAAGGCTTCTCGGTTATGATCCATCCCCCAAATTTGCCAAATCTCGTCTCCTTAACACTAAAGGATGTCGAAAGTGTTCAACTCTGTAACATCATGGAAATTCTTAGAACCTCACCCCATCTCGAATATGTGGAGCTGGACAACATCCCCAATCCCAGCCTTCTGGAGACCTGCAACCCCGAGTCGTCAACACAATTGGACGCGGTCAAGGCTATCGCTCTCAGTGGGTTGGGCCCCTCAGCCACATCCTTCCTTCTTTCGGCGATTCGTGTTCCCAAGTGCTGTAGTCTCAGGATCAACTGTGACTTGGGGAGTGGATCTCCTGTTCAGATGCTCCTTACGCCAGATCTCACACACCTGCATTGTGCCATCCAAAATATGGCGCGACTTGCCAACTCTATCGAGATAGACCGGTACCACTCCAGACGACACGTTTTCACAGTCGGCGACTTCAAACTCATCCTAGAAACTGAAGAAGAAGACAAGCTGCGGGAGGCCTTCCACTGACTAGCACATGCCTTGGGTACCGTCGGACCCACTGTCAGGGTACGCCTTGCGTTGGACGATCACGGCCCAGACAGCTTTTAGCTGGAGCCGCAGTTTTCCTCTGGGATCACCGAGCTAGAGTTGTTCGGGCCTTCGAGACGGAGTATTCTTCCACATTGGGTGCTTGCGAAGCTCCGACAGCCGCTGGAGATGAATCCCCCTCAATGGACTCTTCAACATGTGAGGGTAATAGACTTCCGCCTCGGGTTAGAATACATGGGAGGAGGTGGTGGAGATGCTGGAGGCACGATACACTCGCGTCGATGGGAGTATTCTCGGGGGACAAACCAAAGGAATGCAACGCCCCTCTCCTTTGGCCGAGATCCATTTCTGGTACATTCCCGGTTCTGCGGAAGAGGACGATCAACGAAAGCGGTGGTTTTTGCAGGTCCACCAGGCCGTCCCCACTACTAAAATTTTCTGGAGCGGGGAGCTGCAGCGGTTCGAGGAAGATCACTGACAGTAGTCGGGCTGCCGATTAAACCACACGCTGATTCAGAGATTCCAGGTTGTTTTGGGTAGATAACAAAATTTATTTAACGTTTCGAAAAAGGAAGATGGCGAGACGACATGGCGATCATTTCAGGACACTGGATCCCAGAGTAGGTCGGAAAGATTAAACTTCATCTCTCTAGCAAAGCTTTCCGCCACTTCGAACCCGACATTGCACTTAAGGGTCACGTTGTTGTCTAACCTATCGTGCTGACCAATGCGATTGATGAGACGGAGCTGTATCAGCTCCGTGAGCTGTAAAACAGGGTGGTGAGATTTGGGGTCCTTGGTCTATATGAGGACAGACAAACCATCGTCAAGACCGTTGTGCGGTGTACCTCTATCTCAACTTGTCCTGGTTGGAGGTTGATGGGAGCGGTATGACCGTCTCCATGCTCAACCACCAATGCGCCGTAGATGGCGAGCAGACGTTCGAGAGTAAACGAATTGGGCCCGAGCAGAACTTGAGGCACCTAAATGACATAGGCCAAGTCGTTGGCGATTAACAGAGCCAGTACTGCGGTGAGACATACCTTGGCGGCTTTTCTTCCGAAAAGACTCTTCCCGGTGCTTATTCCGCCAGTCCTTCTTGCTCTCCCTTTCTTCATAACTCCTTCTGCCACACGTCCAAACATTCTGAGATCGGTTCTTGCCGGGTTGAAGCTAGAGATGTAGGCCCCAACAAGGAGAAGCTTCTTGTGCTTTGATAATGATGCACCCAAATCCCCATGTTTGCTGCCGGCGAGACCCAAGCCGGTCTTCTTGGGGGATGACGACAGAGACGCATTGATGCTCGCCATAGCTGGTGCTGTGAAGCGCTGGGAAAGTCGAAACGAGGGTTGAGAAGCCTGTGCATTGAGGAATGACTTAGCGGAAATCGTACGGTTGTGGAGGGGAGAGAATGATGAGTTAAATGAGACGAGAAAGTGTCTGATGAGGAGAGGCGTAGCGGAGTCGGGAGGGAGGGTTCGTAGTTCTTGCGGTTTTCGTCGGTGTTCTTCGTTGCTGGATACCGGTCTGTCTTCACCTCTCTCCTTTTCGTCACCGCCTTCCAAGCTCTGTTCCGCGGCCCACCAGTCCTCTAACACAGGCCTTACAAAACCAGGCCACATCGCGTAAGCAAGATGCGTCAAGTCGTCCGGATCGGTGGTGTACGGTGTACATCCATCATAAAGCACTCCAAGAAAGGTGGAGTACAAAGGCTTGAGAATCGGGTTGTACGCATCTGAGTTTGGCCTGGAGGTTGATGAACCAGCAACTGCTACTGGGAAGAGCGAGTTCAGGTAGGAAATAGTGTCCTGCTTGGATCGAGATGCGACAGAGACCAAATAAGGCTCTGTAAGAGTCCCAATGGGAGGTGATATTTCGCACCATGGTGCTGAGGAGATGAAGACCGTGCTAATCGGGATTTGTGCCTTGAGAAAATCGAACTCAGATTCGGAGCAGCGGAGGTGCAATATGATGCCTTTCTTGAGAATGAGCGTGGACTCACAAGTTCGCAAAGGCGGGTAAGAGGGACTATCAACGCTGGAAGGGTTTCCTTCAATCTTTCTACGTTTTCGAATAGGAGGATGAGATTGGCGTTCGTTCTCGTTCCCAGAGTCCCTATTGTTTCATCAAAGGCCGCTTTGAGCGCCTCGACAAATGAATCGAGGCTCCTGTCCCACTTCGACACGTGTCTATTGAACCACGACGTAGCCCTGCCTTTGGTGTTCAACTCTGGCACCCAGCTTGTCACTTCGTTGATGATCGCATGAAAGAGCATTTTGGACGTCAAGCATGCGTTGCAGTCGATACGGACCGGCATAGACTGAGAGGTCGAATTATGAAGGCTGTTGTGAAGGAATGAGGAAGGTGTTGGTCTTGAGTGCAGCGGATCATGAATGAAGATAAAAGGCGGAGGGTGGAGCTGAAGCAGCTCAGCCAATTGATTGAGTTGTTTCGTTGACATTTGAAAGCATGAATCCTGGTAGGCAGTCAGGGATGTATAGACGGGGCCGAACAACAAAACAAAAGCAACTCGCGACAACCCAGTCGATACTCCCGCGGTTAGTTTAACCACTAGGGTGCACTCGTTCGGCACACCTCTCTATAAGATCGTAGCGGCGCACGCGCCAGTCCCCGACTCAGGGGTAGGCCCGAGGCCGACGGGCACCAACGAAAACGTTGGACAAGCTTGCTCGGATACCAGATCTACGCATAGAGCTGCATACAGAGAGAGAACTATAGAGACGGATGAGACGGTAGATGAGCCACCAGCCTAAGAGAGGTACGAGGTGTCGCTTAAGCCGAACGCTAAGGGACCATGGGCGATCACTGTGGAGCACACAACCGAAAAAATTCTACCGGTCCCCCTGAAAAAAACTCCTTTTTCCAGTGAGCCTGGAGTAATAAACTCCGGGACTTG
>KN823152.1:63350-95664 GCA_000827465.1 Tulasnella calospora MUT 4182
GGTCCCCCTGAAAAAAACTCCTTTTTCCAGTGAGCCTGGAGTAATAAACTCCGGGACTTGGGGTGATGGATGAGTCGCAACCGGAAATGTGGTGCAAAATCCTGTACAAAAAATTCCGGTGTACGGGGTCACTTGAAGTTTTGTTCAGGGCGCCAGGATAATTTTCTACGGGCTTCACAGTACAAGTTTTCCGTTTCTGAGTTTCACAGTGCGAGTGTGAATGACGGACAACCAACGACACCTACATAACCATCAAACTGCGGGCAAGAGGTGAACTTGAAGTGATCAGCGAGTGCCGTAGAAGCACGAAGCTTATAGTAACGGGGTGGTACTATCGATTCAACGGGATCGACGCGAATTTCTACAAGCTTAACACCGTGGCGTGATCTAGCACAACACGCGCAAGGACGCGGGGTAGTAAAGGTTGTAGCCTTCCGGTATTCAGCACAACACTGTAGACAATAGTCCTTGGAAGTCTTGTGAGCCCAAGCACGGTCATATTCATCATCCTGCTCCGCATTAGACCGAATACGGTCAGCTTTCAGATCGCGATGAACGGCCTTTGTTTGGTCCGCCAGAGCCTTCTCTTTCTCAGTCTTTGTGAGTTTCGGTTTGGGGTCGGCCAGCAAGATTGGAACCAGAACGGAAAACCGCCCGTGAATACGCTATTCAGGTGTACGAGTCAAATCGCCGTCCGCTCGACGGATCCCCATCTCAGGAGCGTAGAGGAAAGCATGAAACAACTTTTGCTGCCACTTCCGGTTTCTTTTTGGCAGACACAAGAATCGACACTTTAGCTTCCCGATATAATTTAATTAGTCTATCCTGAGATAGAGACTGAGCTTACAGGACAAGAGTCTCGAAAGGTACACATAAAAGATCCTTCATCACTCAAATGGGGTTTGTTCAAAGAAATCAAGGTGATCAACGGTCAATTGAAATGGAGACCGAACAGTCTGGCTTGAAGGTTGTAGATCTACTATTACAAATCCTAACAAAGGCGTCAGCAGGCTACATCGGAGTACCGTCGGGACGGGAAAGCTGACCAAGACAAACACGGGGTGGGAATTGATGGCCAGTGAAACGCGCACGTCCAACCTCAACAATACTACGTAAGAGTCGGGGAAGGGCAGCCATTGCGAGCCACCGAGAGTGAGCTGCTTACTCTGTCCCTGACAAGAAATATTAGTCCTGTTGCTCTTACTGCTACTCTCTGCTGTTATGCCATACCGGGCAGTCGCTCCATTCAGGACCACCTGCTACATATTCGGGATGAACCCAGCTAGAGTCGACCGCAAGTCATGCCGCGGATCTTTGAAACAGCGACGCCCTTCCCCCGGGACCAATGAGGATGCTGGTGGCACCACCGTGTTTTCGAATGAGTCGAGGTTAAAATCCAGACGACGTTATAGGTGAGTGGCGGGTTAGAAAGTCTGCAGCAGCGGCAACAAAACGAGTCGGGCACAACACAATATGGCTCTTCGGCTTACGAGCCACCCATCAGCCGTATTTAACACTTGGCTAAAGAGATTTTAGTCGCTTTCGAGAGGAAATCTCAGCGGTTGGGCTGTCATATGGCGTTTAGACCGTCGGTTTCCCCATCGATGTCTCGATCGCCGGTGGAATGAGGCCACACGCGGGGAGAGGGGTGATTCCAATCCGAAACACCAAGAGGCTCCGCGTATTTAGACTCGTTCACCTTTCCTTCCCTCCCCCCTTATTCATTCCGCTCCTCCCCCAAACTTCGTCACCGGCCAGCTTACGTTCTTTACCCAACAGCGCCATTACGCTCACTACGACAAATGGGGTATTTTTTAAGTCTCTTCTCTGTCTTTCTTCTCGCTGTATCCTCCGTTAGCGCTTCATCCATTCCCGAATGCACAACCGAGCTTTGCGGGAGCGCAGATTTTTCGGCTCTTCGCCTATCGATATCCCTCTCCGATCCATCTCTGAACAAGCCCTCGACACTCTAACAAATGCTCAACGGCTCGCTAGGGGCCTCCCTCCCTAAAAGCCCAAGCTGGTGAAAGGTACTGTATACCTGCCCGGTCTTTGGACTTTCTGGCTGAACTGAGGCTCCAGGATCTCCTGTCCGTCCAGCTCAATCATCCCCAGTCCCTGGAGGCAGCTATCGCGGTTATATCCAAGTCAACCGAGCTGATGGTACTGGGACCTTGGGATATATCTCGCAGAGCAGCTTTCTGGTGCACAGACTCGGTATTCACCCGGAGGCCCTGACGTGTCCACCGCCATGGTCGTCAACTTTAAGCTCCCAGCAAGCCAGACTTCGGGATCAACTATCGACCTTACATTTGAGGTAAATTTGGACAACAACATTATTTACTTTCTGTTCTGAAACACCATCTGTTCGCTCTAGTCCTCCGATTTGTCTGGGGGTGACCAGTACCTGGGTCTGTTCAAGGTCGCGACGACAATAGTTCCGACATGACTGTTGGCTCTTACCAGTGCGTGCACGGATTCCATGATGCCTCTGTATAGTTCCGTGATATGACGTCGCCTCTTCAGGTGCCTGCCACCGGACAAAGTAACTTATTTCCTCGTTCCTAAATCTAACCTCCATTTATATCTCATCGATATCTCTAGCTGCACCACATTCCACTCCCCAAAACCCGGGCAATTCCTACTCGCAAGTAACTGGCCTATCGCGCACGTCGGAATCCGCTATCGTACGTCTTCTGTCACTCTGTTAGGCTCGGACGGCGATGATCATCAGCAAGGTCATGGATACGTGGTTTCTTAGCTTTTCATTGCGGTTGTGCACCCACCCTTAATACACAGCATGCCCCAGGATAATATTGAGATGTATCGGCTGTTGTATTCCTAATCATACAACACGATCTTATCCTTACAACGGTAGACGCCGCTCAAAACAAAGCATGTGCACGTCTTGAACCATCTCAAATGAGTGCCAAGTTATAAATGTTGTCACTCCACAGCATCCATCTCGACCTCAGGTCCTCTGGACTTCCTGGTCTCTCGTCCAAGCCCACCCGCCCGTTCGGCTTCTTCTATCGTGTATGCCGGCTCCTGTAGCGCTTTAACACGCCTTTTATGCACCTGTAATCAAGAGATCCCGACACTATGGAATCACATTCCACAAGCAGAAGTAGGGGATGTTGTTTCGAACCTTGGTCTTCCAATGTGACTTTAGAGCCGTGTCGGACTCGAAGTACCGCGCGCACTCGACGCAGTAATGTTGTGCCAGGCCCGGCTTATCAACGTCAAGGGGCTGAGACTCTAGAGCAAGTCTATTTTTCGGGTCAAGATCGTGCAATTGAATTTGGTCGAGGTCTTTCTGCCGGGCCTGAATGGGGAACGGGGTGAGGTGCAGAAGAGTGGGATACATGCCCATCAATCAACGTACCCTTGTCCGAGTTGCACGGTAAATGTGGTTGCGTGCGTGGTGAGTACGTTTCCTTCTTTGCCGAGTCATGCTACCTTGGTCTTAGAATATGCGGCAGAGGTCTGGTGGTTGGCGGTTCTCTGGAGTAAATTTGCCACCTTCCAGAAAGGGGGAACTAAGGAGGCGTGCGAAGCGAGAGGTCCTACCCCTGGCACCAGCCCCCGCGTCGAGACCAAACGATATGATTCGATCACACAGAGCTACTGCGATGTAATAACATGTTTTAAGCGCTCATAATACCGGACCACACCTTAACCTGGCGAAAGCTCTCGGTTCGACAACCATAGGGAGTATACATAAATACGGGTGAACAGTTTTTTTTTCGACAGGATCACATATCCAAATGATGGGTTTTGTCGATCCTTTTGTTGATACTCCCGACCAAGACTTTGATGATGTGACTTTCGCTGATATCACCCTGGAGCTCCTCAAATGGAATAGTATCGACAATATCCTGCATTTGATCATACGTCAGAATTGCACCCTCCGACATGCGAGTTTGAACGCTAGTTGCTCACCCGTATTTCTCTATTCTTGACTCGACGATGCAAGTCGCCATCGAGTTCCTTGAGCGCCTCGCTGGCGTCGTCAGCATCCCCAACCTGGAGGAACTGAATCCCCAGTTGCGTGAGAGGGACCCCGCCTTCATCAAGGCGTCTGGCAAACTCCAAGATAACATCCCTCAGCCGGGAGCCTTCCGGGTCGGTGGGTCGTCCTGTAATTACGGGAACAAAACCAATGAGATTTCAGTCGCGGGATGCCTTTTGCGAGAGACACATACCGTCCGTAATAACTATATAGTTCCTCGGTTTTGGGAGCGATTTTTCGCTTGCCTTTTCGGGCCAGGGAAGCAGAGAGTCGATGTAAGGAGTGATTATATTCTTTAGAACGTGGCCAGTAGGCGTTTTCCCTCTTGGCGTGACGCGATTGAACAGGTCCATCACATCTCTCTCATTCTGGAATATAGACAATAAATACCAGCGGGAGAGGAACGCTAGCTGAACTTGTAGCTCACCCTGCAATTCTTCTGAAAGTCTTCAGAGTTGAGGAAGTAAATATCCACCCCGTTTCCATCGTGTTGCGTTGCCATCGTAGCAACGGCTTCCAGAGCATCTCGCGCCTTGTCCCACCGGGTACGTTCTCGTTGTTTGGCCTTTCCCTTAGATGAACGGTCAGAGTCCGAGTCATCCTGGAGCATGGATCCGGAGTCTGCCAATAAGTTTTATAAGGGAATTATTCAACTTTCTCTTGCGTCGTTGAACACGTACCGTCGACGATGAAAACGGTGTCATAATTGCGGAGGACGTCTAGATCTGTGTCCGCGACGGGGCCGTCATGAATAGGCTTAGGCCATTCCCTCTTTGGCGCATCTGTGGGTGAATACTCTGGTGGTGGATCAAAGGGATTGCCATCGCCAAGGCCGTCACCCGGGTTGCGTTTCTCGCTGGCAGGAGCTTGTTGAGCGGCGAGAGATTGGTCCAAAGTCGAATTGTAAGGGAACTTGGCGGCTTTGCTGCTTGAGGGTTTCGAAATGCGCCCAAATAATCCCACTGTGGGCCGTTTGTTATGTAAGAGTTGGAACGGTGGCGCCAGGGAGAGAGACCCTTTACTTACTTGTGAAGAGTCAGAGTTCGGGGCTTGGGAAGGAGCAAGGAGAACGAGAACGAGATATGGCGGGCATCTGCTTTGTTGCTGTCGCAAGGGGTATATATAGAGGCGGGGCTGAGTGGCGAGGCTGGTCCGTCTCAACCTAAACACGGCAAAATCCACGCAGATACAATCGGAGGGAGTTTATCCATTCAGTCTTGTGTCAACCGCGTAACGTCACACACAAATGAATGATTCAGGGCACGGCTTTCTTCAATGTAACTGAGTTGATCGAATGGGAAATTTTAGACAAGGTCATCGCCACAGCCACAGCAAACAAACAGCCTCAAAGCTTCCCTAAAACATCCAACACAGCCTTGCCATTTTCTCCTAGCCGGCACTTGCACCAAAATCCCTCAACTACTTATTGCACATCCATTCCGCAAAATATTCTCAAAAGAACAGAACACAGAGGCGTCTTCAATGGGAAAGGAAGCCGGTACCCTTCCGTGCTGATGGTTGAGTCGAGTATATTTATGCCATCCTCTGATCGCCAATATTGACAAGAAAAATTTCATCCAGCAGGTAGGATTGATTGGTTTATCTACAGTGTGACGCGCAGGGTCCGATGTGCGGAGTAAATGGACACTCTTCGTCATTCGGGTCTCCCCATCTCTAGCCTCTACCACCACCTCCATCATCTCGAGATGCCCAAGGCCTTAGGGTTCGATATACCTGCGCCAGGGCAAGCAATGGTCTGTGTTGCCAGCGCTTCATGACGTGCACCATTTGCCTATAAAGAAGCGTTTCACCCGTTAGCGCGGTACTTTGAGGATTCGCTCCCAAGTAGCTTAGCTTCTGTCTACTCCTCATCTGCCTCGTTTTTAGTGCATGCAGGGCTGCAGAATCTTTGTTGATAGCCCACTTGCTCTGCAAGACACGATGCACGATGCACGCTCCACCTACACCACGGTGATGTCATCCCACCGGAGCTCAATATAACGAATCGATTCTCCCGCTTGCAAGACGTACAACTCACCACACCTCGTCCTCTTCACTACTCTTCACTTCGTCCCATCATGTCGTACTACCAATACTATCGCCAACAACCAGGATGGGGAACCCCAGGAGTGAGTATCGCAATGAGCGCCCATCTCTCGTTCGCCGTTAATCCCGTCTATTCTACAGTACCAAACCGGGGCACCCCCACGACCACTCTTCGTACCGCAATCAGGCTGGCGGGGGAGACATTTCTATCGTGCGCAAGCTTCGGGCCTTGAAGGCGAACTCGACCAAGAGTAAGACGCTCGAGCACCGGGCCACCCATCAATTAGTCACTCTGACAACCACACCACAGATTGTTCGAACACGTGTGGAGAGACGGAAAACCGCATATCGGGCGGAAGATTGTGATATCAGAAGCTCGAAAATGGCATAGGCGGATTTATGGGGGAGTGGTGAGCACAAGCGGCTAAATCACTGCTCCGATAAGAAAACTCATATAAGCTTCGCCTTGCTCCAAAGGACTTTCCCGGCCGGCTTTTGCCGCATGAGCTCGGAGCGGCCGCTGGATACGAGGCCTTTCAACAATGGACAATGTATGGTCAAGTCTATCGCCCAGTACTTCGAGGCGAAAAGGAAAGGGAAAAGGAAGCACTTGCTGGCATTGCGGTGGGCGAAGCAACCAAACTTGCGGCCGCTATCACTCCAGGGCAGTGAGTAGTCTTTCGATAGATGCTTCTCCCGACCGCCGTGCTAAGGCCTCCTCTAGACGCCGATCCTTCCTTGCGGAAACCGGCGCGATTGCTATCGGTGTCGCTTGGAAGCTGCGAAAGGAAGCGAAAGAGGTGATATTATTTCCGTCATCTCAGTAGAATGTCCAACTAACTCATCTCCTTTCAGGAACAGGAAGAGTGGGAGGAAGTCCAGGAAGAGGCTATAGGTCGTCGGGGTGGTCGACCAAGACTCCGCAAGCGTCGATCCTCCTTCACCTATGGGGAGACAATCAGTTCCGATAGTGACGAAGACCGCCTTGAAGCTGCCAACCTCACAGTACCAGGTCGTTATCCTCCGATGGCGGGTGGTGCCGGACTCGGAATCAGATCGCCTGCCATGGGGACAACTTCCTATATGCCGGCCGCCTCAACCCCTCGGACGACGACGATCCTCCCTCAAACGACTGGGGTGCCCTCTCAGCAGGGCGGCACCGTCTATCGCCAGCCAGCTGTCACTTCCAACGCTCAAGCCTCTATTCCTGCAGGTCATCGACGTATCCAGTACGTGACCTCCAGCGGCCAACCGATCCAATACGTGACTTCTACCGGACAACCTATCGTCTACGTGACGCCAGTCAACAACGCAGGCACCAACGCCACTGCCGGCACTGCAGGGGCCGCACAACCACAATACACGACGGCAGCGCAACAACCCCAGGTCTTCGCCGTTCCCCAACCCAATCCCACAAACGGGTTCCCCTACGCGTCGGCCAGCGGGGTAGGTCTTGGAGCCCAGCCTCAGTACACCATTGCCGGACAGCAAAGCATGATGCCGGGGCAGCAAGGCATGATGCCGGGGCAGCAAGGCATGATGCCGGGGCAGCAAGGCATGATGCCGGGCCAGCAAGGCATGATGCCAGGCCAGCAAGTCCTAACGGTCCCTCAACAATATACTGGTGCTGGCGGAGTTGGGTATCCCGCTTACGGTACTGGTGGGCAGGCTTACGGTCGACCGCGGGCGTATTCTATGGCGAGTCCCGCAGGCGGATATACTCAGCAGGTGTTCTAAAGGACCGAGCCGTTTCCAATCCCTGTTTTGCATTTTCTTTGGGCGCCTGTCAACTCCCCCCTTTTATCTTGGGTCCTATGGAAGTACATGTATCTACATAGTAGAGCTATAACACTAATTTTGTAAGGTTACAACTCCTCTATAATTGCTTTTTTTACCATGGCCGTTGGCTTAGGCTCCAGGCGCATGTTCGTCGTGTCATCGTCGCCTCTGAGGTCGTCCGACTTCTTCCGTATTACCGCTAAAATCAACTCCCAATCTTGAGGTTTCGAGGCATAGACGTGGGCAGCGTAGAATTCCAGCTTGCGTTGCACGGGTTTCGAAGGTGTTGTCCCGCCTCTCTTTCGTCCGGAATACACTGCGAGTACATCGGAAATTGCCAAGAGCGTGTTTCGAAGCGGAGATCCGTGAAGAGGATTTGGGCTATGCGTCTCAGATATGAGTGACGGTCGAAGGAGTGTTTCCGCGTCCTGTAGCAGTATTCTGAGGGTTGAACGAGAGACCTAGACAAGAAAGAAACAAGTCGGACCAGAGGAATCAAAGAGGGAAGTAACAATATATGGAAAGTGACTGACGTCGTCCAATCTTGACACCACATTTGTCCATGCACTATCGACGCCCGGAAAGATCGTCGTCGATTTGGGGTCGGTGAGAAATGGAACGGCTTTAGAAATGACCTCTTCAGCCATTAGGGCGTCATAGGGAATGGAAGATGAGAGGGGTGAGGTTCCCACTGAGCGGGTTGCGGCTGCGTAGGCTAGTCTGTAGTTGACAGGAGATAAGGATGGTCAATGCGTCGATCCAAGTAGCGTTCACTTACACAAGAGCAAATACATTATGAAGCAAGGAGAACTTGGAAGGGGGGGCGTTGTTTAAAAAGGCTTGAGAAAGTTCAAGCATTTTCGGTTCTTCCCCAAATTGCCGGGTGCCAGCCGGGCGTGGACCATGATCTTCTAGTTGGCCGGAGGGTTTTGTCCACCAGGGTAGAAATAGAGACTTATGAATCTCGTCGCTTGCTAGGAGCTCTTGCGCCCGTTCACCATTCGGATCTTGGACGGTTTTGAGGAAGGCCTCTCTCTGAGAGTGACTGAGTAGGGAGAGGATGAAGTCCGGGTCGGCGGAGTCTGCAGGAGGTTAATTGCACGACTGCCAGAGGATTTATGTAACGTTATTGGATCACACACCAAGATCGATTCCCTCCAGCTTGCCGGCCAACCCGTTTTCGTCATCGCTCCCCGCTACCGCGTTGTCATCTTCCGCGTCAGACGCGACAAGATCATCGTCACGACTATCTTCCTCAAAGCGCTTTAAAAGCTCCATCATTTTCTTCTTTTCTCCAATCGTAGCTGTCGGCGCGTTCCTTATCTGGTCTTCCACCTCTCGTTTGTAGAACGGTTCCGTACATTGGGAGTGGGCCTTTCGAAAATGGGGTAAGCGACACGGAAATGGACGCAGAGCTGAGCATTATACCTCTGCTCTATAGCACTGAAGAGAGCAATATGCAAGATTACACCGGGGGCACGTGTATTTCGAAAACATCCTCTTGCAACTGTCGCGAGGGCTCGATTTCAATCACGCGAACGGAGAGGAAACATAAGATGTTCCCTTACCCACATTCCGCATACGGCTTTATCTTCTCCCGCTGTACTACTAGTACCTAGTGTATTTGACCTGCTGAAAGGAAGAATTATATCTCGCTTCATGGTTTGGCTTCCAGGTGGTCGGTGTTTGATACAGGTATTCGGTGGGCCAGTGGTGGTGGTTGGGACCCTGGGAGCAAACAAGGACGCGCGTCCATCACTAGACGCGCTCTCAATCCAGACTAATACTTCCAAGGACACTACACCGTCGACAACTACCATGGACCAACGAAGAACAGATGCTCTAACAGGCTACAGAAAGGTTAGTGAATGCTACTGCATCACGTTGAGTAAAAGGCTCATCCGGTTCACACCATTCACAGAAAATGGCTGAGCATGAGCGGATGAGCAACCAGCTGAAGCAATGTAGGCGGTGTGAAATTCGTGAAGGCTTCCACATTGCTAACTGAGACTCCAAACCCCTTAAAGTGCGGTTCTCAATAAAGGATCTGGAGAAGGACTACGCCAAAACTGAAGACGATATCAAGGCAGTCCAGTCTGTGGGACAGATTATTGGTGAAGTGCTGAAGCAGCTTGACGATGAGCGATGTACGTCCGAGCATCGCCCCGCCCACGTCTATACCGCTCAGATTTCTGCTCCCAATTAAGTCATCGTCAAGGCCTCTTCGGGTCCTCGCTATGTCGTCTCCTTCCGTCCAACACTGCCTGTGGAGAAGCTCAAAGCTGGGACGCGCGTCAGCCTTGACATGACAACGTTGACAATCATGCGGATATTACCAAGAGAGGTAGACCCACTTGTGTACAACATGAGCTTGGAAGACCCAGGAGGGGCCTCGTTCGCTGGTATTGGTGGTCTTGGGGAGCAAGTGCGAGAGCTACGTGAGGTTTGTAGTCCACCTTTTCCCCTTCAACCCCAGAATGACCCCTCATATCTTTCCCCTGATCGTAGGTGATCGAACTTCCACTTCTCAATCCTGAATTATTTGACCGCGTCGGCATCAAGCCACCAAAAGGCGTACTGCTGTACGGCCCCCCAGGAACCGGCAAGACCCTTCTTGCCCGAGCAGTTGCAGCAACCCTCTCGACGAATTTCCTCAAAGTCGTTTCGTCAGCCATTGTCGACAAGTATATTGGTGAATCTGCTCGGTTAGTTCGCGAGATGTTCGGCTACGCAAAGGAGCACGAACCGTGTATCATTTTCATGGATGAAATCGACGCAATCGGTGGTCGACGGTTCAGTGAAGGCACGAGCGCGGATCGTGAAATCCAACGAACATTGATGGAGGTGCGTTTGTATGAGGATAGATTCGGGAGATCGTTCGGCTAACGAATGGACGTTCCAATAGCTCCTCAATCAAATGGACGGCTTCGACTCTCTCGGAAAGACGAAACTCATCATGGCTACGAACCGACCTGACACGCTTGACCCTGCTCTGCTACGTCCTGGGCGACTTGACCGAAAAATCGAAATCCCACTACCAAATGAACAAGCGCGATTGGAAATTTTGAAGATTCATGCCGCGCCGGTGAACAAGAGTGGTGACATCGATTACGAAGCCATTGTTAAGGTATTTTCATGTCTTTCGGGCTTGGGGAGGAGCGTTTCTGAGTCCCAATTCTCTGATCGTTGCAGTTATCTGACGGCTTCAACGGCGCGGACTTGCGAAATGTCATCACTGAAGCCGGCATGTTTGCCATTCGTGAAGACCGGTAAGGTTCTCTACAGTGTATAACTGGGCTCTTGGCTAACCCGTTCGTTTCTCCAGCGAGTATGTGCTTCAAGAAGACCTGATGAAAGCCGCTCGGAAGGTGGCTGACGCAAAGAAACACGAGAGTGAGTATCATCAAAAGCATATTGGCACAGGCTTCATTGATTTTAACTCCATCTTTAACAGCGAAGTTGGAGTACAGCATGTAGCGTTCGTGGCAGTTATAGTCCATATTGTATCTTATAGATCCGACTTGCTTCTTCCCTTCGTTGCGCGTTGCAAGCTAGCCAGTCTCCACCGAACAGGCTTTCCTACAACAACAATACCCTGCGACAGACCGGACGCATCACCAGGCATCGAACGATTCCGTTCAAGAAACCAAGGCCAATGCCGGCCGCTCACGTGTTTCATCCAGCTCAAAGTCTTCCGTGTCTTCGTCCGTAACCAGCTGGATAACTTCTTCCCAACGACTGGGAGGGAGACTTCCGACGCTTGAAAGTGTCACCCTTACGGAGTACTGGAATAACAAGCGTCAGAAAGCCTGGCGACGAAACAAACAATATCTCATAACTCTCACTTGGAGCTCAACAACATTCACTAGCTTCCAACTCACTTCACTACCACGACGCAACCCGGGTATCGAACCCGTCACATCCCAGATCCCACTACCGGTTCCTCTTTCGACTTTCCAAATATTCCCAGTTGCAACAATATTCTGGAATCTGAAGCAACGTACGCCGCAGGTAATAATGGTTGATTGAATGAGGTGAACCTTTAGTGCTGCTCGAATTGTCGTTTCAGACAGAGCAAGGTCCAGGGAAATGATGGAAGCACGGAAAGGTATTGGTACGCCAGAGGTGAAGATGAGGGGCAGCGGAAGTCCTAACTGGGAACCCGCTTAGAATACGGCTCAGGTCCTAGCACGAGGTGCAAGCTTACTCTTACCACAGACCCGTCTTGCCTGGCAGTGGGTCCGTCTAGCTTCGCTTCCACCATTTTCCAGCGCAACCCTTCATTCTCCTCGTCTGTTTTACCTCCAGCAGAACCGGGTGCCACTTGGATCTCCAGCGGATGTGCTGGAGTACTTCTGGGGAGATAATGGAAGCCTGTGTTGATGGTTTGGTTTCGGTGAATGCCTTGGCGGCTCATGTCGACCGTTAGTGAGTATCGAACGTCTAGCTCGATGGAAGCTGAATAGGACGAGATCGAAGGTGGCAGAAGCGAAGAGCACCCTCGAGCATAAGTTGGTAGAGGGAAGGATATGTGAAAGGTTCGGGGTGATTCTGGTCGTGACGTGGACTCTGATGCAGACCAAAATGTCTCGGTGTGCAGTAGTACCGTTCGACGCTCGGGCGGGATGGGTATGCTGGGGTGGTTCACGACGACGGTAACCTTGCCAAGGATCTGTACCCGGTAAAGTTGAAGCAACTCGGTGGTAAAACGGAATCATCTCTCGGCAACTTACCGATAGGGAGACCTCTTTTGTGTACTTGAAATCGCTAACAGTCAGAGTCCCCGTGATGATTCCATTCCATCCATAGCTTGGAATATCCTTTCCATAGACATTCCTTCCTAGGTTCAAAGTCATGTACTTTGTAGAGTAGACGTATTCGGACGCTGAGAGTGATTCTGCGCCATTGGATGGGCGACGCCGAAGAGGTTGCGATTGAAGGGTTTGTTCTTGCGGCCGAAGTTCTACAGAGTACGAAGGTAGGGTGATTGTCGATCCCGTCCCAATGTAGGGTGGCGGTGAGACGAGATCGAGTGGTTCAGGATGAGATGTTGAATCCATGGAAAGAAAGAGATGATTAGTAGCTGTAGGAACTAGGGTATGGACCAGCTGCGAGAGTTGTGTCAGCTGGTTAAGGCCTGCCGGGAAGGACTGGCACGTGCGTGGGGACGTCAGAAATGTATGGTATTCCTGAGAACGGTATTTTAACAAGACACGGCTAATAAAGTTCACTTCGAAGCTGTCCCAGAGACATAGCTGAACTTCTCCGATGGAGTGGTTCGAGGGAATTATTGCGACACCTGACGCAACCTACCGAACTTTCCTGAAGTCACCGAAAAGTCACATGATGCGTGGAAGTCAGAACATCGTGCAGGATAACATGGTTGATAGTGCAAGCGCAAACGAGTCTGAATCATACAAGGCCCCTGAGCGGACGGATGTGAGGATGATCGACCAGTGGGCGGACCGTTCCCCTGCACGTCGAAGCACGGACTCTGAGAGCAATGGTGGTAACGGTGTTGCTCCTATAACAAAAGAGGCACTCCCTACACAACAGGTTCGAATTCCAATCGCTTGGGCGCGATCTTAGTGCTAGGGATCTCGGACACCTAGTTCTCAACTTGACTTACAGCTGGTGCAGTATCGCTGCCTGGGAGAGCCCACTGTATGACCAGTCGGTGATCGCGTTTGTAGACTCTCAAGACTGCTCCTGATTGACAAGTGTAAAACATTCAGTTTCTCAGATGGAGCTGACCAACACGATCGCCAAGGCCTACCATCCGCGTCTTCTAGTCGAGGCAAAAATGATGTAGTGTACCCTGGTTTCACAAGCCAGATTTTGGAGTCCATGGAAGCGATATCCGGAGCGACGCTCAGATAGGCCTGTTTTCTGGTAAAATTCGGTTTGAGCCCGCAGTAGATAAGAGATATTATAAAATTTACCTACAGTCGCGTATCTACGACACGCTTTGCCCCAAAAAGCTCGCCTTGAGCTAGGTTGTCATGGTCCTGAACCCCTCATAGTCAGGCAAGGGCGATGCTTCGACAGGAGAGAGACTAACGATGACGAGAAGTTCAACACGGCCTTCAGAGGGCTGGTATGCGATGCGAAGAGCGTCATCCATGCTTGAAGTGGTTGTACAGTAGCCGTAAGAGTCAAGCTGATTCTTAATGTATGCTGTGTGGGTTGCGCTGCCAGCATCGAAAACAAGTTTTAGACGACCTCTAAGAAGAGAAGTTGAACGCGAAGCAGAAGCTGGAGTTACTAGTGGTGGAGATGCAGGAAGATGGTGAGGTAATTGAGCTGGTGCCTGGGCGTTGGATGACGGCGGACTTGAGGGGAAAGGAGGTGGTGGTGGTGCCACGGCCGGTGCGGTGGGAATAGTTGTCCTACGAGCGCAACTTTAGGAATTAGACAACATGCTGAGGAGGCCATAATGCTCACGAAGGTGGTGCAGCAGCATCCGAGGGCCGAGGGAAGTCCCGCAGAAGCGCGCGTTCGAGGAGTTTCCAGTTCCCTTGCGTCTCGTCGTCAAGACCACAGAACCACCTCAATCCATCGCCTTCAAAGCAAGTAGATGCAAAGTCGGCCATCCACTCATAGTCTCGTTGCTTTCCAAGGGCGAACGCCCGCGATTTAACCGCACGGATGAAGGCCTCGCATTCTCTTCCATCCACTCCCTGAAATACTAATGGACCTTGAAATTCGACCATGAGCACATCGCAGATGACTACAAAACAACGGAAGACCATACTTTCGTCAGACATCTGGGACGAGTAGCGAAGGATGAGATGGACACCTTGATGGCTGACAGGCCAAGTCTAAATCGCTTGTGGTCCTGTGCTTCCCAGGGCTGGCGCCACCAGATTCGAAGTGCCGAGCCCATAAGTACTTCGCATGCCTCAGAAACAGCTGGAAATGATGAAAACATGCACAGTCATCAAGAAAGTGCTTCCTACTCTAGTGACTTGTTCATTACGAGGTCGGAGGGGAGGCGCACATGGTACCCGGCACGGGTATCCCCCCACCTATGGAGAAGCTATCCTGGCACGAGCAGGAGCATAAAGCTCTCCGTTGCTATGTGCTGAAGTCTGAGCTCGGCTCCGGCTTCGTAACGAACCGATTGCGAGCGAGGGGAACTTTGCCCGGCCTGCTGACCTAAGCGATAGCCGAGCCAAACCATGTGAAATGTATTCCCCAGTCTCAAATACCGCTTTGGACTGACGACCTCACTCAGCTCCCCTTACTCCTCTGTGCCTCATCCCGCCTATCCCTTCACCATTCCAATTATGCCAGGAAAAGCCGCTCTTCTTCAAAAGCGCGATGACGACGTGGTCATTGTTGCTGCACTCCGGACAGCAGTTACCAAGGTTAGCCGGCTTGAAGCTGAGATGCTCCTCTTAGGCTGACAAACGCGTCCCCGCGCATCGTTCACCAGGGCCGCAAAGGTGGATTCAAGGATACTCAGCCTGAAGAGATGCTCGCTGCGGTTCTCAAGGCTGTTTATACATCCGTCAAACTCGACCCGAAGCTGATCGAAGACATTGCCGTCGGCAATGTTTTGCCACCCGGTGGAGGAGCCTCAGCAGCTCGTATGGCAGCCTTATACGCTGGTATTCCGAACTCGACTGCCATCAACACCCTTAACCGGCAGTGCAGCTCCGGTCTCGCGGCTTGCAACCAGATTGCCAACCAGATCCGAGCTGGCGAGATTGACATCGGCATTGGTACGTCCGAAGCTCACGGTTCTTGCCTCCCCCCTCCACTGACGCATTATCGTCGAATCTAATTTGTAGGTGCCGGTGTCGAGAGCATGACTGCTGGCTTCGGTGCAGGTGCCATGCCTGAAAAGTTCTCTGACGCCGTCCTCTCCAACCAAGAATCTGCCGACTGTTTGATCCCCATGGGTATCACTTCCGAAAACGTCGCGGAGCAGTTCAACATATCACGTCAAACGCAGGATGTCTTCGCTGCCAAGTCGTTCGAGAAAGCTGCTGCTGCTCAAAAGGCTGGCAAGTTCAAGCGCGAGATCGTTCCGGTCAAGGTCAAGTGGGTTGATCCCAAGTCCGAAGAGGAAAAGGATGTCATCGTTGATAGCGATGACGGTATTCGCGGTGGAGTTACTGCTGAAAGCCTGGGCAAGTTGAAACCTGCCTTCAAGAAGGACGGATCCACCCATGCCGGTAATGCTAGCCAGGTATCCGATGGTGCCGCCGCGGTTCTTTTAACAAGGAGAAGCGTTGCAAAGAGAATGGGTCTCCCCGTACTCGGCAAGTTTGTCACCGCCGTCGCGGTGGGTGTACCACCGAAGATCATGGGTGTCGGTCCTGTCTACGCCATCCCCAAGGCGCTCGCCAAGGCTGGAATCACCCTTAACGACGTCGACTTTTATGAGGTACGGGCTACTCTCTTCCTATCTTGGAAACAAATTAACATTACCCTACCATATAGATCAACGAAGCCTTCGCGTCGCAGGCCGTGTACTCTATTCAAACCCTCAAAATTCCGTTTGAGAGGGTCAACCTTTAGTATGTGACCAACGCTCGTAACCATCTACGACACACGGACTAACAGACGCGCCTATTCAGCGGTGGAGGCATCTCCATCGGTCATCCATTGGGAGCCAGTACGTTCAAAGCGCGATCTTTTGTCTCTTTACACTAACGCAACAACCTCATTTCAGCCGGCGCTCGACAAATCGCCACTGGTTTGACAGTTGCCAAGGACACCGGCGCTAAAGTCTTTGTGACCAGCATGTGTGTTGGAAGTGGAATGGTGCGTTTTAGTTCTCAGCCATGGCTCTACGTTATGTCTCAATGGATTCGTTCTGTATAGGGAATGGCTTCCGTCATCGTTAGCGAGCAGTAATAGGTCGATCGCTCAGCGCTTTTTGTCCCTTCCTCGGACCTCCAACCTTCCTCTTGGGATTGGGTTGGTTGCAGTGCGACCTTGTGTTACTTATTGTACATCCCCATTGCTTCCGTTTTTATATTCTATCACGTCGTACTATCAGAACAACTTGCGATTTCCCGACTGAACGAGAGGCTACCTTGGGCTTAAACCGCGGACCGTGAAAAACACGAACAGCTCCCGTTTAGTCGGTAAATCCGTCCCAGCACGCCGACAACCTTACCACGTCCACGTACCCCCAGTCTCGACGATGAACCTCTCACCGCTCTCTCCAGAAACCCGGGATCAGAGCTAACGGCGGAAAAGAATATCTGGTCTAGCAGGTCGCTGACGTCGAGGAGCAGTATAGCCAGTGATTTCTCCCTCTCTCCAGACTTCACCACCGCGTCAACCTTAAGGACGACGCGGTCTTGCAAGCGAAGATTTGTCGACCGTGAGCTATCGACCGAGGACGAGGCTGTCGATGCTCAAGTCCCCAATACCTAGGCAGAGACTGAGCTGTGTGGGAGGTCTAAGACATCGCAAAAAGGGTCTTAAATTGCCACGCGGCTGCGTGACGGCAGCATGACCTCCCGCCCATGGGGGAGCAACATGGAGGAGCAAGGGTTTTCCACGGAGGAGCGAGAGGGTTTCCACAGCTCACTGGGCTGTTCTGCTCGCTTAAAAAGGAAAACCGCCCTTGATTAATCAGACGTGCCTGGTCTCGCGTGGCAATAAAAGACCCTTTTCCCGATGTATTAACCCTCCCATATACAGTCGCGCCCCCGGCTATGCATACACATAATAACACATAACCCGTAACTATGCATTAAGGTCTTGGGAACCAAATGCGTAGATAGAAATTTAATATATGATAATGCATACTTTAAATAATGCATAATGCATGTCCTGATACCCCAAATTTTTGTGGAATATGCATTTTGAGGAGAGGGGCTGCGAAAATCGCAGAAAAAATGGCAGGATTAAAAGGGAAAAAAGGGCAAGATTAAGAAGTCGAACACTTCAGCCCAGCTGACCAAGCCATTGACTTCCAATCTCAACTGCCCCCAATTCAACTGTCCTGCCAAAATGTCCTCCAAGAAGAGATCTACTGAAAGGAGACTGTCAGGATCACCTCGATCCTGCCCAAGGTCACCTCGACCTCGGTCCCAGAGCAAGTCCAAAGGCAACCTCCCACACCCAGATATGGCGATCTACCTTGAAACCCTTAACTCCGTCTTACATCCGCTTACCGCCGATATCTCCGGATAAGTCCGTTATCCCCGAAAGTCCTTTGGCTTACGTAATAAGTCTTACGTAATCCCGACCCGGCGCGCTCCGGCCCGCGCGGGCCCCAGGCAACCGACGGCCCGATCGGGCCCGGCCGTCCGACCTGGATAGAAGCACGGTATGGGAAAGTCCGTGCTTCTCTCTGTTGACATGCTTCTGTCTCTCGTACCTTACTTCCAGAAGCCTGTCGTCCTTGTCGCAGTAACCTTGTGACCACGGCATACGTTATGCCGTGCTTCTACCTTATCTCTGGCGGTACCGAATGTACTGCGCCTTGCTGCGGACCTCTGTAGTACTCGTGTATATAAGTAGGCTGCGTTGGCAGAGGGGATGTCTCTCCAACGCAGCAATCCTTCGTCAACCCCACCCCTTGTCCTACCTTGTCTCTCACCTACTAGAGAATACATCCTGTCCTCCCCCCTGTTCCCTGACCTCCTCCCTTCCCTACTGCGTGGGAAGTCAACCTCGGAAGTACTCGACCTAGTACTAGACTTTGGGGACTTAAGCGCCCGCCCTCGTAAGCCTGACAGAGACCACTCTCTGCTGCGGAGCCAATCCGAAAAGCCCCAAAGAAGCGTACCAATACCACGTTGGCGGATAGGATCGCAATCCTAGATTTCATGCAAGACAATCCAAAACTCAACCAAAAAGCCGTAGCTGCTCACTTTCAGAAGAAGGGATTCACCACCATGGATCAGTCCACTATCAGTCGGATTGTCAACAGGGCAGAGGAGATCAGGGAGGCTGCCCAGATGCCCGCAAATCTGTCCTTCAGGCGACCCCGGTTGGTGGAGTTCCCTGCCGTTGAAATGGCCCTGAGCGCCTGGGTTCTTCAAGCACCGGCAAAAGGGATCCGAATCACTGGAGATATTCTTCGCGAAAAGGCATGAAGATTTGCGGAGCTGGAGGGGATCGACTCCGAGCAGTTTCTGTCCCTGTCGAATGGATGGTTGGATAGCTTCAAGCAAAGGCACGGATTGAAGCAGTACCGCTTCCATGGGGAAGCAGGGTCAACCGTTGAGACGGACGTGGAAGCATCGCGGGCAAGGTTGAGGAAGATTACGGACAAGTACCCTTTGCGGAACATTCTCAACATGGACGAAATGGGCCTCAATGATCACATTCCCCCAGACCATGGCCTTGCCACCGCACAACATGCTGGAAAGAAGGTCGACAAACATCGCCTCACATATGCGCTGACAACCAATGCTGATGGATCGGAGGTGTTTCCTCCGCTAATCATCGGGCATGCGCAACGGCCTCGTTGCTTCCAAAAAAAGTCCGGGAAGGAGTTGGGCTTCGATTATTGGTGGAATAAAAAGGCGTGGATGACAGGGTCCATCTTCCAAGGGTACCTGTCAAACTTGAACACAAAGATGAAGAAGGAGAGATGGAAGGTGCTTCGTTTGGTGGATAACGCACCATCCCATATCTTCAACCCGGATGGTCTAAGCCATGTCCGCGTCGAGTTCCTTGACCCAAACATGACCTCCCAGATCCAGCCCCAAGATGCCGGCGTGATCCGCACATTCAAGGCTCACTACCGCCAAGGCTTTTGCCAGAGAGCAATTGAATGGGAGGAAGCTGGAGAAGTCGATCTCTATAAGATCGACCAATTGCAGGCGATGCAGCTTGCAAAAGAGGCCTGGGATCGTGTCACGCGTCGGACTGTGGTCAATTGCTGGTGCCATGCCGGCATATTGTCCCCCCGAGATGCGAACGGAGATCCGCTTCCAGAAACCGAGGTGCAACATAAAGAATCTCAGTCCAAGAAGCACCGCGATGATCCTGATCTTGCAACGGCAGTTGAGGAGCTTGATGAAGTGATTCAGGCCCTCGCAAAAAAGTCAATTGCACCCTCCAGGGTAATGAGTGCAACAGAGATCTTGGATTGCGATGACGGGCAAACTGAAGGAAGTCTAGAAGATGAGGAGATCATGAGTCAAGTGCTAAAGGATCGATGGATGGAGAGGGTGTTGGAAGAAGGGGATGGGGTCGAGGATTCGGACGATGATCTGGATGAGATTCCTGAGCCGGTAATATCTCCTTCCGAGGGAATGCAATATCTCCGCGATCTTGCGCAGCTGTTTGACTCTCAGAAAGGTCCGGAGTTTCGACAGGCATCTCACCTTATCCCCAAGCTCCTCTGAAGCCTAAATCTCGCCACTGAGGAGGCTCAGGAGCAAAAGAAACTCACGGATTACTATTTCCCATGGCCAACGAGCCCGTAGATACAGTTTTACTACACTAGAGTACTATCTCTCCTATCATGCATAGCCTGCCATAATGCATCGGGTGGTCTGTCCACCGACCTTATGCTTAGTTGGGGGTTCTTGTCACGATTCATGGATGTTGAACCGAGCAAGGCGTACATGGACTATGGACTGTGACTATGAGAGTGAGATCCCTAGGCGATCGTAATCACCCTAGGACGATGGTTGAGAGGACCGTTGTATTGGTGTAGACAAGAGGCGGAATGAGGAACAAACCTCCTCATTCCGTCATGGTTAAATACTAAGGAGTGGCTGTACTTAGAATGCCCCAGAATAGTAAGGAATGTTATGGAACAGGATGGAAACGCTTACGCGTCAAATGAGTAATGATCGTGTGGTTACAATGAGGATGATGAGTAAGAGCATGAGGGAAAGGTGAGGCGACGAAAGACCAGGAACTGGGCTTAGGGGTGTCACGTGATGGGATCGTTGATACTTGTGATGGCTTGTGATGACGAGGTCATCACAGTTCTACTGTAACTCAGTACCAGACTCTCTTCAAGAGGTCGCGCAGCCCCGTCTTGTGAGAGTAGAGTCTGGTTCCGCCTGACTACACAAGTGTTTAGCCGTCAAGTAGCGGGAGGATTCTGGAGGTAGTGGTGCCGACCTGCAGGTTGTACGCATCCTGAGCCTCGCTCACCAAAAGTACGTTAACCCATCTGACCTCACAGCTCACGTCTGACCACGTTTCCCAACCCATAACACCTTGCGGAATTACTAGAGCAGGAGGAGGATGGACCTCCACGACGCCCTTTGCAGGAGCGTCTCTGTTTGCCACAGCGACCAACTCCCACATAGTCCTCGTCTATCCTTCAACGGTAAGTGAAATCCGGAGAGCATGTGGCTGATTCTTCCTTCCTTTCCTAGACCACCACGCCAGCATTTGTTCCTGTCATGACCTTGGCGAAATGTGATATTATCAAGGATGCCGATGGATCGGAAGTAGGAGATAAATTTAAGTTAGGTCCGAGTTTCGCCCACTACCCTACATGAGGCAACAGCGCTAGGACACCTCAGTGCATCAGTCATGGCCTCATGGTATTCGTATGTTTCTTAGTAAGTTGTGGTCATGAGTTGTAAAATGTTCCTTACTGTTCCACTACCTTCCGGTCCTTTCTCTATGTCTCTTGTGTATATAAATACTAGTCTAGGTGAGGAGGGTTGTTCCTCACTTTGCCTCTTGTATTCTACCAGTCAAAGTACCCTCTCAGCCATCATCCTAGTGTGAACACGTTCGCCTAGGGATCTCTCTCTGTTAACCACTCAGTAACGACC
Source organism: Tulasnella calospora MUT 4182 (assembly GCA_000827465.1). Taxonomy (NCBI): domain Eukaryota; kingdom Fungi; phylum Basidiomycota; class Agaricomycetes; order Cantharellales; family Tulasnellaceae; genus Tulasnella; species Tulasnella calospora. Next base: position 84,915 of record KN823152.1, read on the forward strand.
TGCACTCCAACAAACCTCAAGCCCCCTTGTGAACCAGCCCTCTGACCGACGTTGAGGTCTGACAGTTCCGCTCATTCTGACCCCTTCACTGCCATCGCCGTTGTCCTTACTGGCTTTAAAATGATAATGGTAAGCCTTTAAGACTCATTAAGTGCTTCTTTTATAATAATATATCATAACACGACGTAAAGCTTTGCCACTTTGCCCACCCCACCGCCAGCGGTGTTCGTTCAAATTGTTTGGACCCTTTGCCAGCATCGCCACTGTCCCGACCAACTGAACGACAAGAACATCTTAAATGAATGTAGCTCATCTGCACTGCTGTCTCACCGATTTTTTCCTAATGCTATGTTAGGACTCCCAACTCCGCCTTCCCGATCACGTTCAGCAGCTTTCATTCAAGTCCTCATGACCCCTTCACCACCATCTATAGGGACCTTGAAAAAATGGAATTGTTGCAACTTCTTCTTGACCCCTCTGTCGCCCCTGTCAATATATAAGTTGCAATTTTTATGCCTCAAGAGCTGTTTTGTCCGATGCAGTGTTGATCTCCTCCATTGTTTCCACCACTTCCAACAGAATGTGAGGTACTGGATGTCATGGTGGGTGTAGGGACTAGTTTGAATTCATCCGGGACTCACCACGCTCTCACCCGCAGATAGGTACCGGATTGTCGCACGGATACCAGACAGTGAGTTTTGCACCCTACCTTCAGGGCTCATCTGCGGATGAACATCCACGGATACCCGTGAATATCCGTCCCACCCACCACCACATGTATTTAAAAAACCATATATACAAATAAATATATTATCTATGCTGAGGATTCAGAGTCTAACGCCGCCATTAAGCTTTCATAGTTCCCGACTAAATCCTCCCGAATCCACGAGCCAAGAACCACCAGAGATACGAACAAGTTTGATGACATATTGTGCTGAGTGTGGTTAACCATAAGCCGACCACTTGAGAAGGCCCGCTCAGCGTCAACAGAAGAGGCTAAGTCAAAAGGGATTAGTGGCAGAAAGAATAGAATAAGCGAAGTCAGACCTGGAGCAGAAAGATATGCGAGCGCAAGTTTAGCGAGGCGAGGACGTTGTTTTTTCTGAGACTCCCAATAATGGAGAACTCCTCCGAAGGTACTGACTATACTCTCCTCTAGCCTCGGCTCAGACAAATAGTGCTCAATTGTGTCAGGGTCAGTGAGCTGAGGAGCGGGGAGCGAGCCGGCAGCTTTGACACTACACCAAATGGACTTCTTAGGCCCCGAGTATCCAGCAGCAAGATTTGCATCTGGCCTAGGTTGGGGTGCTACCGAAGTGACGCGTGGCGGAGAAGCGGTCGTGGAAGGGCCACTCGGTGGATTCCACGCATAGAAATGGGTGACAACACGAGCGCGTATCCGCTCAATATCCTGACTATTGCGCCCTTGGTGTGCGAAAAAATCGAGCTTCCAGTGAGGGCACATGACTACCAAGTACAAAATAATAAGCGGGTGCTTTGGCGGGGATGCGTGAAGTGAGTGCATACCCATGGCAATCTCATAGACCTCACATTCCTTCCCTAAGGCTTCATACTTTCGCAAAACTACAAGTGCAGCCTGAGCCGCAAGCCGGATGACCTTTGGTATCTCCTTCCCATCTGGGGCAAACCCTCGGATCATCATCTCTAACCGAGCAGCGAGGTCCTCAAGCATCGGCACCGCTTCATGGATCAGTGGCACCTCCGGCAACGAAAAAAGACGCGTGGGTTCGTCAAACACCTATAGTAATTAATGAGAGTCATTAGTCTGTCAGAGAATAGCATTATGCAAAAGACTTACCTCCAAAGCGTCGGCCAGTTCTTGGGCCAAGGTGTGCTGCTCGGGGGTGAGGAGAAAACCCTCGAGAGCTGATTGCTCGGCAATCAACTTCTTCACTTGAGTAAAAAGGTGAAGATAGCCCTTGAGACAGTGGAGGTCACTGTTCCATCGGGTTGCAACTCGCCGAGGAAGCATCTCCATATTTCCTTTCAGAAGACCCGATGTTATGTCCCCCTGAACAATCCGATCAAAATGACTTTTGAGAGTCAGCGAGTCATTGACCTTCCGAGCAAGCCCTGACGCTTTACTAAGGATCCCTTGGGCTGTAGCCTTTTCCTCGGCTGTCAGCTTGACCCGTTCCACAGCAAGGATGTCATCGGCTGACTTTGTTGCCTCCTGGATAATGCTAGCCATATGCGCGATTTGCGCTGGATCCTGACCTTCCAGCTGGGATTCAGGGTCATCGGTGTCGAGTATATTGCTGAAGGACTCTGCAGTCTCCAGAGCGGTATCATTGGCCTCTTCTGTGGGAAGATCGCCACCAACGGGGGGTTGAGGAACGGGGATTGGCAATGGAGATGTGGGGTTGTTGTCGAGCCCACAGAAGATGCCGCAATCCGTTTACTGGTCCGTACGTGAGCTCTGGACTTCCCGGCTTTCCGCTTGGTCCCGACACGGGCCGTGGTGGTAGGAACCGAGTTGCCGGGTTGCCAAAAATACAAGAGGAACGCTCGGGCCATGAGCTGTACCTCATGTGGAGTACATCTGGTCCGCCAAAGGACACCAAGGAATCGGGGGGAAAGGACTGCGTAACTACGTGCGGTAGTGTCGCAATTACTTGCGTTGTCCATACACATTGTGTGGATCTGGTGGAATAACAACGATAAATAGAAGATCACACGGTTCCTATGGAACGTGAACGTACATATTCCAAGAGCCCAAACCACTCAAATGTTCGATAAACAGTCTCCGCTTGATATTGGCCTGTATGACTTGCTTTTAGCCTAACAAACGATTGGTCAGTTCATAAGGAGTGTAAGGGAAACGGGCCAGACATACTTCAGAAAGTCTAGAGTTGCCCGTCGGAGCTTTCCGTCCCGCCACCATGAAATCACAACCCCGAGGTATGATGACACTAGTGGAGAGGACCATCCATCCATTGCACAGTGAACTACTCCATCATAGTTGGAGAAATAGGTGCGGACCCGTTGTGCCGCGAGTTTATGAATAGCGCGAACATCCTTGGAGACGGTTGACGGGTGTGGAAGCTTGGTACCGGGTTGAAGCATCTCCACTTCCATGGCATATTCAGGATCCTTGACAAAGTTGAAAGGTCGATAGCTGCGTGCACAGCGAATGGCAATGAGGGTCCGATGCATTTTCTCGGAGTAAGGAATGGTGATTGGGGAGGTGGACGGCGATCCTGAGGCGTTGACAACGGCGCTTAATGGTGCAGCTGACGTGCCTCAAGGAACAAGGCTGTTCTCGCGCTGTTTTTGCTCACAGGTGAGCTGGGTAGTCTTGAGGTTTGTAGTACCTTGTGAGGTGCCCATGCGCACGCGGTAGACAACATGGTTAGGGTTGTAGTGGCACGTAAAAACAAGATCCATAACCCTCGCTGGCACTTCAGGGGGCTCTCGCCGGCGGAGAGACACAATGTAATGGTCGTATTCCGACGAGTGCCAACTTTTCTTGTGTGCCGCTGAAGTTACATAATTGATTAATATGAGGGTTTGCCTTCAACAAAGCCTTCGGACGCACCTATGATAGTCTCATCGGACAAATCCCAGATTTGCTCATCAGTCTGGTTCATGATTGTTACTTTCTTTGGGGCTCCTCGTTTCTTGGCAGGTTCGGATACACCAGGAGGGCACGGAAGAATGCTGAGAGGAGGTAATGGGGTTGTCTTTTTAGAGTGCGTGTGGAGAGACGGGGAGTCGCCCGGTTGGGGCGGTCTTGTCTCGCCTGGGGTTGCCATCCTTATTGTCCAGGTTGCCCTGATGATTAGCAAAGAGATTCTCAGGAGATGAGCGAGGGTTGAGTCGTGGGTAGTCTAGAGCAGAAGGCACATATGGATTGAAGAGTAAGAAGGTGGGGAAGTATGTGGCCAGACAGAGAATGGATGGACGGGACGGGTTATCCGCGAAACTTGCATGCACTACCACAGGTTGTATCCGCGGTTCGTGAAACCGCCGCACGTAGATTTCCCATGGTTGATTTGTGAGCGGATCAATGTGAGTGCGTGAATCACTCGTGAAATCCACCATCCGCGGCTAGTCCCTAGGTGGGTGGTTGGACCTGGTTAAATAGTTGTTTGAACTGAACAAACATGAACAATTCACCTTCGTTGTGTTCTCATTGACCTCTCCTCTCATCTCATCTCCACCACAAAAAAACAAACCTCCACTGATGAAAAACAGCGTTGTTGCCTTGCCAACACTGGCCTGAATGATGGCGAAGCCTCTTGGCCAATGTGAGTAGATCTCTGGTTAGTCTAGAAAAAGTGCAATCTCTGACTGATCTGATCCCACTACATTGCCATCACGCTTCTAGTGCCAGCAGTCAGCAAAACCTGATGATCGCAGACATCAACCTGGTGACGAGCGACTCCTACTGCTGATCCATTCCCTGTGATCAATATGTTGTCCGTCCATGGTGGCCTAGAATCCTCTCTCCACATTGCCGTTGCCAACCGGAACCACTTTTTTGGGCTGAACAGCCCAGTGGAGAAAGGTTGATCAGTTATTTTTGACATTTTTATTCATATGCTGACTGATATCGAATTTGGATGTCGGCCGATGATGTTCCAGAGCAGCCACCAAACAGGAATTCGAGTGTGGCCTGAGCACAAATGGCTCAAAGTGAACCTTAGCACTGGTTCCTCAATCTTGCACTTTCGCTCTCCTCTCTGCCTGTCGCATTCTCTTTGTGTGACTGTTCAGTCTCCTGCCGGGTTCCCTCCCATTCCTCCAACTTGCAATCAGTCCCAACGTCCCCTCAATGCCATGAATGAAATGCCAATACTGCAGACACACCATTGAATTGAAAACACTCATGCACCATTATGCTCAAACTGGCTGCCTCAAGGAGGCTACTGTGGCATCCACAGCCAAGCCCAATCATCACCACTACCTACCTCAGAGCCAGGTGTGATGGTCACACCCAACCTCTCAACTCTCTCACCCTTCTGTTTCACCATCACCCATACAGATGGACGATTCTGCCTCTGTCACTCCCACACAATCCAGGCCAAGGTTATTGGTGATCTCCTGGGTTTGGCTGGGTTTGGTGGTTTTTTTTGGCGGGTTTGGCAGGTTAGATGACTTGGAGATGGTGGGCCAGTCTTGAGTCCTGCCACCTGGGTCATGGTCTGGGAGAGGTGGTGGGAGAGTCCCACCACCTCTTGGGGAGAGGTCTAGGGGTCATGGCAAGACAGTCCCGCCACCTCTAGGGGGAGGGCTAGGCCTGGGGGACGGGGACATGGCGAGACAGTCCCACCACCTCTGGGAGAGGTCTGGGGGACATGGCGGGACAGTCATGCCAGGGGAAGGCTTGGGTGACATGGTGAGACAGTCACCACCTTTGGTAAGGTTAGGGGCTCTGACCAGCTGGGATTGATGCAATGGTGCACTCTGCCAGCATTTATTTGTTGTTCAATCTTGAGAATCCTCTGGAAATGGCCCCAGACAAATTCCCCTAGGCTGAAATTTTCTGACAGAAGGTGGTATCTCAGAAGTTTGATTATCGGTCCAGGTTGAAATCGCCGAGTGTAAAGGAGTAGGATATCGAATGGGCTCACCTTTGAGTCCCTTGCTGTCCACAACTGGCAAAGCATGTCGGGTTCCATGCAACTGTTTGCCTTGTCATTGAGATATTTCTCAATATTGGAGAGTATCATCGAACCAGTGTAAGGATAGTTGAGGATTCCACCTCCAAACACCACCTCCTGAGCTTGCATGACACTTGCTGCCACCGCATCCATGGTGCTCCCAGTAAAGGCCCCAGGCGGGATCACAATCAGACTTTCTGTTCCATGATCCAAGACCACAATCGAATCATCATTGGTGGTGAAGAAGACTGAGAAGCCTGATACCATTAGCCAATTGTTTGGCAGGCATTGTGATATCATGTTCAACTTGGCTTGGAGATTGGATGCCAACGTGCTGCTAGTGCTCTGATGAGCTTCGCAGTGTCCCTCTATCACCGTGGTGGTCTCTGGGGCAAGGTTGAGATTCAAGCACAAAAGATCCATGTGTGGAGGATAGTAGCCATGAGTTAGAAGTTCAAGAGACAGTTGATCGGGATTGGAAACGTTGGGGGGAGAATGTACCACAGACAAGAGGGGTATTATGAGAGAGTTGTGAGGCAGGAGGCAGGAGGGATGGCTTGCAGTGAGCCTCTGTGGGCTGGGACCAAACCAGGCTACCGAATTAAGTGAAACCCTCGCAAAAACCCTGGAGCTGGCTAGAATGCATCCAGAGTCTCCAGCTAGGATTTTGGTCATCAAAGATGCACCTCACGTCCTTCCAGGACTTGCTCATGCCATTGTTATTAATCCTGGTCTGTTTATTCTGCGAGGAACCATGACCACCGTCGATCCCCAATACTTCAATGCCCAACTCAGTATGCACCCCCATACTCATAGCGGCCAACTATATACTCCCTTACACTCCCCCCTCAACACATCAGAGTTCTGGGATAATACCCTTAATGAGGCTTTGTTAGGTTAGGTTAGGAACACTTGGCAATAATGGTATGTGTCCTTCCCTTTCAAAGCCTGCATAAGTGCGATTTACTGCCACTTGTCTGGAACTTTTGGGTGAAGGCCAATCTGATGATAGCATCGGTGGATATGCAGGGGCTCCTGATCATGCATAATCGTCCTCACGATGCAATCCTCTTATGTACTCGATAACAAATGTCTGTGTCTAAATGTTTGGGAGCATCACCTGCGGCAATGCTAACAATTCCATGCACAACCTAAATGCCTGAATCGGCCGCATCACTGTCTTCTTCCCCATTGCCGTCCCCATTTGTCAGTCAGGTTCTGGTGAGATGAGGCCTGGCAAGGTGGTGGGACTGTCCTGCCAGTTTCTGGTGGGAGGTGGTGTGGCAAGGCTGGCAGGACTGTCAATTCCGGTGGGAGGAGGCCTGGCAAGGTGGTGGGACTGTCCCAGCAGATTCTGGTGGGAGGTGGGAGGTGGTGTGGCAAAGCTGGCAGGACTGTCCTGCCAGTTTCTGGTGGGAGGACGCCTGGCAAGGTGGTGGGACTGTCCCGCACATTCTGGTAGGAGGTGGTATGGCAGGCTGGTGGGAGGTGGGAGGAGGCCTGCAAAGTGGTGGGATAGTCCTGCCAGTCTCTGGTGGGAGGTGGTATGGCAAGGTGGCTGGCATGACTCCCCCCAAACTGGCAGGACAGTCCCACCACCTTCAGACCACCTCTCACCAGAGACTGGCAGGACAGTCCCACCAACCTTGCCAGACCACCTCCCACCAAAGACCCACCAAAAGACCCGCCAAACCCAGGCCAACCCATGAGAGGCCCAATAACCTTGGCTAACATGACATAAAAATGGCACCGTCAGGATCGCAGAGCTCAGTGTTACATGAGGTACCAAAAACAATGTGAGATTATATAATGGGACGCCCTGACCGTGAAAGAACGATGGTGAGCATGACAACGAGCACGAATTAGGACGTCCGGGGAGTGGGAAGTTGACCAAAATTATCGCGTGACTGGCACAGGATGCCCAGGTTGATGAAAAGGCGTCGTACAGAATGGGGGCGGGTGGTACATTTCGAGCAAATGTATTAGAGGGAAAATTGGTGCAGTAAAGTGAGTGGGTGGTACAAGAATGATGTAGTATTGAAAAGAAAAGCGGCCAAGACGTTTGGGATCATTGTCGCCAAGGGTCTTGTACGTTAGGGAGGGTTTTTGAGAGATGAAGAGGTGGGTAGGGATGGTTGAAGAGTGTTGACAGTGCAAAGTGTTCAGCATTATAGAATTCCCTGGAGCCTGAATTTAATACAAAAAGGTCAGCGTGGATGGCCTTCAAGGGTGGAGAGAAGGAGCCTGATGTTGATCGCATGAACACGAAGAGACACTGCTGCAATGGGTTTCGTTCGCAAAGGCGGTGGTGGTGGAGTGGGTGTCCACTTGCCCTTGTCCTCTTCATTTTCCTGTTCAGATGTTGCCGCTGGAGGCGCTATTGGTCGGGAAACGTGATGAGATCAAGGACTGGCTAAATTAGTAACCCAGCGAGGTGACGGGCGGAGAATACATTCCAAAGGCTTACTGAGGGTGGTAAAGAGCATTGCAGGATGCAGTGGTTAGTCTTGCTTTCGGATTGGAGGAACACGAACGGGATGGGAAGGTCGTGTGGTTTTTCAAACGCCTGGCCTAGCTAAATTAGGTAAAGAGGATCGGTTGGTAGATGACGATTGATCTGAGAGACTTACCTAGAGTGCTCCATGGAATTGCTGAATGTAGTGATGTGCTTCGCATTCAGCTTCAAGGTCAATGAACAGCCAGAGGGTCGTTTGGACGGTCGGGCTGGCTAATTTGGGTAACTCCGCCAGCTAACCTATGACAAATAAGGTCGGCAGCTTACCAAGAGTGATCCTTGGTATTGCCGAATGTGGCGACGGGCCTCGAGGTGAATGCACAGGAAAGGGGCCATGGCGATCGTTTGAACAGTAGGAGTCATTGGGTCAATCGATGTTCAAAAGTCATTAGAAAGCTTACCTGCCATGGCCTAGAGCATTGCCGAGCCTAGCTGACCATATTCAAGCATCGAGTGAGGTGGTTTGTAGTGTGGAACCAGGCCACAATCTCCACAGTTGATGCCAAGCCCAAGCGCAGAAGTGGCCAGCATCACCCCAACCCAGTCTGCCAGAGAGTCATCCTTGTCTCCATCCGTCATGCTTGCATGGTATCGCATCCACTGGGCTGTATCCTGGTCTTCGCCCAGATCTGGTCCAGGAGGGTCTTGTCATGCATGTAGACGATGGCCTTGCACTCATGGTCCAGCTTGTATTCCTTGATTGCCTGTTTGATCTGTTGGAGGGCATATCTGGCCCTAGAGCCTTCCTCCATTAACTGCTCACCTAGGAACTTCTCCACCACATATTGAATTTTGGGGTGGTTGGTAGAAGCCCGGATCACTTTTGCCTGAGGTACTCCATAGAAATCTAGGAGCTCGGTAGTGGAGGAAATCGGGACAGTTGCACTCAGGCACCCGCAAGGTGGCTGTGATGACCTCATCACCATGGCATAATATTAGTCTCTGCTTGTATCTATTTGTGTACGATTGATGTTGTGTGTTTCTCTTTGTTGTTCTTTAATGTTGTGTGCGATTGTGATGATCAGGTCTGGACTCTTGCCTCATGTATGAATCTGGACTCTCGCCTTGCTTTCCCTTCATGCCCACCCCCTCATTGTTAACACATGTAGCTGACGCGTCGTCTGTAATAATTAGTAATCACCTCCACTTTCGTAGTATATAGTCTCAGCGGAATGAGGAGGGTTGTTCCTCATTCCGCCTCTTGTCTCTACCTCGAATACATTGTCCTCTTCCCTCGTCTTCATCACTTAACTCTTGAGAATGCCTCGCTTCCTCGTCCTTGATCATTGAACCTTGACATTAGGCGGAATCTGCTTATAAGCGACCCGTTCTATTTCCTTGTCTACCCCAGAGAGCAGCTGTACGGGACCTCCCGACTTAAGCGCTCTACCCTCCGCCGTCCTCGTTTGATCTAGCTATAGTCGGGCTAATACCCCGTTGGCGAAAATCCACGAGTGGGCATATCCCATATTCCCTCATAGCTACTTGTGGCTTCATCCCAGCCCTGGTTGAAAGGTGTAACCGACGGATTGACGTCGCACCCGGTACCCAGTAGCAAACCCACGAACTCTTGATCCTTCGCTCACACCATTTTTTCCCCTTTCGGATCAAATCCCCTCTAGTGCTGGTTATACCTGCAATAAGACCCAGTAGGGCGCCTAGAGTTATCCGAGAGTTTCCCACTTCCTCGCCCCGTCCCATCCGATATACTGGCTTACCACTCGCCCACCAAATCGAGTAGTAGCAAACAAAAACCATTGGTCACTATTGATTTTCATCGAAGGACCCAGAGAACGTACCCTCGAAAGAAAATAGCCGACAAGGAGTCACTACCCTTAACCTACAAAAACCTTTTCCTTTTCACACCTGAATTCGACGGGAACGTCCACAACTTCGCTGCATATTACAGCATCCACCCACTCGACGTACTCGGTTGGCCTAACAAAGAATCGTGGTTCGAGACAACACCCACCTGGTGAATGAAACAGAAAGTCTACCAAGGACTACCTGTATTCGATCATCACGCTCGGATCCTTAAAAAACTCAACGCCCAACTCGTAAATCTTATCGAAGAAGCTGAGGTATACTATATCCTCTTCGACAACATCAGTCCCAACCAGACTCCCGAACCCGAATTCTACACCCCTACGCCAAGTCCCGAACCCAACGAAATTCCATATCCAAGCCCTGAGCCAGAAACAGCTCAATAAATGGAAGCCGATCTCGATTTCACCGGCATGGACAACGCCACTGTCCTAAGACATTTAACTCGCATGGCTCGCGAGCAACAAGAGCTAAAATCCAAGCTCGAGCAAGCCGAACAGGATCTCATCGCAGGGAGCACACGATATACAACGCTCCAGAGTATGATCCAAAACCAAGCCCCAGTAATTAACGTCCCGGCCCCAGTAATCACCGTCGCCCAAGCTCCCGCTACCAGCAGCACCGACGCTAAAGTCGTCAAACCAGAGCCATTTAAGGGAGAAAGAGGAGCCGCAGCCAAATCATTCATCCAGGCATGCGAGCTATACTTCATGGCGCGACCAAACGAATTATAAGGGGCTGGGGGAGCAGGACCAACTTCTCTGATTCCCCCGACCCCCCATTT
>KN823153.1:37816-48531 GCA_000827465.1 Tulasnella calospora MUT 4182
TTTCTGCTTAATTGGGACTCTATACGGAAGAAACGCCGGCGAGGAGCAGGTGGGGACCGAGCCGTAAAACCAAATCCTTCCACGACCGTCCGGCCTACCGCACCCCAAGCAACTTCTGAATCGAAATCAACTTCAAAAACCCCAACGTCAATGCCGAAGCAATTCAAAACCAGCTCACACGTCCTCAAAGCGTCCCCCTGCACACCGACCTGACCGATTCGGCAGTGAACCGCTTGTAAAGTAAGCCATCATTCTTCGCGTCGAGCTAAGGAATGCTGAACGACACTCGCCTATTTCAAACATCCCTCATCCCTGTCACCGAGAGGGTGCCGTTTCTGAGGCGTCTAGTGACTTGGAGTCGACGTCCACATACTTCGACAAGAACTTTTCATATCTAGTGGAACCAATCGGATTTAAAGGCGGTCAGAGCCTGAATATAGCAAGAGCGCACATACCACTAGTCACATATATGTCGTCAAAACCGACCTACAGAGTACGCTATATCTGAATAGAGGACTAGATAATTCCGTGGGACACTAGCGTCCCGAACAATCTTGATTGACCCGTTTTGACTACATGGTCTCGAAAGAACTATGTGCTCTCACTTGCTCCATACGTAATTTCGGTGGAAATATTCCGTTAGGTATCAATGCTCGGTGCCCAGCGAACTTCACGGGCGGTCGACAGCAAATTGAACCAGAGAATGCGGAAAATTCCGAAGCATTCATTGTCGCTCAGCAGCCGGTAGGAGGTCGATAGGATGGTGACAATCAGGGCCAATTCAGAATGTTTACACTCCACATAGCTCGAGACCGGGGCCGATCTTAAGCCGTGCCCATTGGTCGTGGGCACTGTATGTAATTATAAGTTTAAGCAAAGCCCAAAGATCTTTTACGTTCGCCCGAGATATCCCTTCACTTAAGCACATAGGAGGCATTAGGCAAAATAGGCTTACTTTATACTCGATCCCAAATACCCCCGAAGAACTTGTGGAAGTTAGGGACAGGGTCGAACCTAAACTCATCTATTCCCCTTCTGGAACCCGTGCACGTGCAGGGAAACGATAACGAACAGCTGGAGCGCCCACCACCCCCGAACCAGCTCCACCCCCCACGCCTTCGGTCTAGTCCCAGGTGTTCCCATGATAACACAGACGATGTTAGATACATCCGATCTCTCGCTCCCCTTCGCTGACCTTTCTCAATATGTCATACTGGACGAAAAATCCTCTTGTATGGCAAATATCAAGCTTGGGACTATCCAGCACCCGCAATTGGGCATGATAGAAGTCGCCATTGAGGTCCCTCATCGGGCTTCGGGATGGGAGGAAAAGCGTGCGGAGGTGAGGTTGAAAAGTGAGGCCGCACTTCAACTAGTCACCGCTACTACGTATAGCGTCTACCAACCTTATCCCGGGACATCGAGGTACGCGAGTGTCGGTCGGTACTTTACCTGGGTACCCATGCCTCGGGCATCTTTATTCTAGCTGTTAAGGCGATTAGAGCATCCCAATCTCAACCCTCTTTTTGGAGTGTGCACGCTTCCGATTCGGGATGTCAACGAGACCTGCACGATTTTCCGGTGGATACCGAAAGGCTCCGTCAGCGACTGCATCAAACATGGAACTACATTTCAAGTCTTCAAAGTTGTGAGTTCTCCCACCATATCATCGACTCAGATTAGATTATCACTGACCCCTCCTCCAAGTTGCTGGGCGTGGCCCGCGCGTTAGACTACCTCCATAAACAGGGTCAGGTATACCGGCAACTAAAAGGGGCAAGTATCTCCGCTCACAAGGGCATGTTTCAATTGGCTTAATTTTGCCACTAGAGCAATATCTTGATAAACACGGATGAAGAGCCACTACTTAGACACATGTCTTTATGGCTCCTTCATCAACGCGACTCTGATCGTATCGTTCATGGGCTCCCTTGGTGTGTGACCTCTAAAGATTGCTTGCCCAGCTCTGACGCCTTCTATCCACCAGGGCTCCCCCCGAAGCGATCCAGAAGGGAACTGTTGGTCCAAAGGCTGACGTATACGTGTTCGGAATGGTCATCGCAGAGGTATCCTTCAAATACTTGACTGCCGTGATCTCTCTCATCTGAAACCTCATTGCATCCCGCTCAGATTTTGACACGCAACCCCCCTTTCTATAAAATACGGTCCAACTTGAAAATGACCCTCGCAATTTTGAATGGGGAAAGACCTTCGATCGATGACGTAATGATGGATATTGCGCCGCTTTATTGGCGGAAGCTGTGGGAGATTGCCTCTCGTTGCTGGGAACGGGATCCCGACGCGCGGCCCACAATGGAGGAAGTGATGTACGATCTGAACAATTTGGCGGATATACCAAATCTAGTGCTCCCTGATATCACCAACGCTGTTGAGGAATGCGAGGGCAAAATGGCTCAAGGTGGATTCTGTGCTGTACATAGAGGCAGGCACAAGAGTATTGGTGAAGTGGTACTGCGGTGTCCTTTAGAGCAGCGAAGAGGGAAAGACGACCAGCAGGTGAGCAAACGCTACTCAAACAGCCGAATGATATCTAACGGTCAAACCTCAGAGATTTTGGAGAGAGATGGCAATCTGGTTCAAACTTGATCACCCGAACATCAACACCTTAGTCGGGGTTTATTGGCGCAATGATCAATACTATGTGGTTTCACCATGGATGAAAAACGGGCAGTATTTGGTCGTGCATAAAGAGAAGCATACGGTTCGACGCGTTAAGAGTGGTTAGACACCTCCCTTTTCCGGTCTAAACTCTCTCATCCTACTGACTGATATCTCAGCTGATTGGAGTTGCAGAGGCCGTCGCATATTTGCACCACAATAATATCGTTCATGGGGACTTGAAACTCGTGAGTCTCACGAACTCGAAAGGAGATTCTGATTAAGTGTAATACGGCCTACCAGGACAACGTTTTGCTTACTTCAAGCGGAGAAGCGAAACTAACCGATTTTGGTCTCGCTAAATATCTTGACCCCGATTTTCCGACGTCAGTGGGTACACGGGGTGCGGGAAGTGTCCCTTGGTGAGCAGAAGGCTGCTGTTTGGAAGCGGCATTTGTGACCTTCTCAATGAGACTAGGCAGGCACCTGAGGTTTTGTTAGGAGGACGAAGGTCCAAAGCCAGCGATGTCTGGGGATTTGGAATGATGATAGTCGAGGTACTCAATCATGCACTTTGTCTTTCCGCTTAACAAAACCAAGTGACTTTAAACAGCTTTTAATCCGCAAGCCACCGTTCTGGGCTCCAGAAATGATCCCCGCCGCTATCATCTATCGCATTATTAACGGTCAAAATCAACCATCCTCGGAACAGGTGAATCTTCTATATGCTCCTTCGTGCTGGCCACAGTTTTGGGACATAGCCGCCGACTGTCGGAATCCGGAGCCATCAACGCGCCCTGCTATTGGATCCATTGTCGACCAGTTGACGGCAATTCAAAGGGTGCCCGAGGCAACGAGCACGGCCTGCTCTCTTTGAGAAATCCTGTCCTGGTGTAACGGGGGCAAAATTTAGGATAGGAAAATTTGTACGGAAATTTGTGATTGGATAGTCTCGGCGGGCGTGTCTGAATATGGCTATCTGAATAAACTATTAGGTCGATCCTAAACCGGGGGGCGAAAGCTAAATCACAATCTGGAACTTCATGGAGCATATAGGATGCATCAAGGTAATACTTTGGGGTACGGGATCCCTCAGAGTCCTCGAATTTTGCATGGAAGCGACGAGAAGGGTTACTACCCTAAGCGGAAAAGCCGGTCTCGGATTCTCTTCCACCAGGAAGACAGTTCTTCTTCCCTTAGCTCTCGTTTCTCTAACAAAGAGTAGGTAGCTCAATAGCATATTGGTCGGGCGCGTCATTTTTATTTTTATTTTTATTTTTTGTGGTGGAGGACAAAAAAAAAACGAATCAACGAACAAACGACCCGCTGGACCTCCACCACGGGTGCCCGCGTGGCCCAGGGTCCGAACAGTGCGGGGATCTATTGGGTCTCGCCGTCTCTACCCCCTGTAACTACCCGCTAAAAAGACCTCCCGGAATTCCACGCTTTCGCTCACCGGTCCGCCTTTCAGCTCGCCGGGTTATGGGCTAGACGACATCCGTCCGTCGGCTAGGCCGGCGGTCGCGAGAGTTTTTCGGCTCTCGGAGATGAATCCTTCAGGGGGTCGGGTGCCCGGTCAGACCGGCCTTTCCCCCTTTCAGGTTGCTACGTGCGCTTCAGGCACAACTCCTCGGTGGCTTTACGATGGCTGCGACCTCCTCGCACCTCGCTCCTGCCCACTTCGGAGGGGACTGTGGCGCTCGCCCACAAGGAGCAAGCCGTCTACCCATAATCCGCGGAATCCCAAAAAATAGCTCCGTCCCGGTAAGAGCATAAGCTCTTCCATGCGGTTACGGCCTCTGAGGCTCTCTTAGCCTGTGATGCCGATGCGGGTCCCTTTAGCCTGGCTATAGTGAAGTCCGTCTTGGCCCTAGTTTCCAGCGCAGCGCGCCAGACGTTAATGGCCATTCCTTGCCTGATTCGAATCTCGTCGAATCTGGCTCGGTTCCTTAGCTTCCACACTACAAATGCGGTTTCGCTAACTATTGTGGTCCACAGTCTCGTCCCTGCCGGGTTGCCGGCGTTCGCAAGTGCAGAACCGAGGATCTCCGGGAAGGTCGGGATCGCTCTCAGTCTATCCGGTATTAGGTGCGACCTCGTGATCAGGTCTCGCGCCTCCTGCCAAAGTCTCCTTCTCCACAGGGCGTCATCGCACTGTGTCAGGATGTGTTCTATGGATTCAATGGCACCGCATGCGGCGCAGAATTGCTTCTCTTCCCAGTCCGGGCCCCATTTGGAAAACATGGTGCCGCACTGTGTTCTCCCGTGGATCGCTGTCCACAGGAAGTCCGAGACTTCCCTACGCATGTATGGTTTCCTCAGACTGAGCCAGATCTGTTCGTCACTGACAATCAGGTCCTGGGTTTCCTTTAGGGTTTCCCTTATCCTTTCCAGGTTAAGGGTTGCCGTGGTTCCTTTGGGTTTGGGCTCGCTGGCCCTGATCCATCGGTATGTTTGGCTGTATGATAGTGAGGCTAACCTCGCACCGTTTAGTTGCCATTGCGGGGGGACTTCGATTTCAAAATCCTCCCCATCTTCGCGTTCGGCTCCCGCTTTCGCGAGTGCGTCGGCTCTTTCGTTGCCGTCTATGCCCGTGTGGGCCTTGACTTTCTCAAACGCGACTTCTGCCGTGCGCGATCTGAGCAGGTAGACGGTCTGTTTCCAGAGGTCCGCGTTGCGGACTCCAAGCCACCCTAGGTCCTCCCAGACCTTTCGGGTGGTCGTTATTCCGGTGATCACGTATTGTGAGTCCGTTTTAATGAGGATTTTGCGGTTCCGTGGTGCCTTTGCCAAGGCCCACGTTACCGCCATGAGTTCGGCCCTGTTATTCGTGTTGGGCTGACTCCGAACCCTGGCGGCCGTGGTGAGCCCTGGGTGTTCGCTGTACGCACCGAAACCCACGCGTTGCGTGGTCGTTCCGATGTCCGTGGCCGAGCCGTCCGTCCATACTACTATTTCGGGGGCTCTGTCCTGAGGCATCCCCGTCCTGTATGCAGGGAGGATGTCGTTCGCCGGTGGCTTCCCGAAGACGCGGATCGCGTCCTGGATAGGCCCTTTGTGGCTGGTCGTTGGGTCTATGGTGACCGGTTTCCCGGTCAACATGTCTCTGGCTGCCTTTTCCGTCCTACGGTGCGTGAACGAGAGGTTGGTCGGTTGGGTCGCCCCAGTGAGTTGGGGGGTCACGAATCTTGGGTTCGCTCTCGGTCTCGTCCTTTGCAGGATGAGTTCGACGGCTTCGATGCAGCGGAGGTGTCTCTTGCACGTTCCCCCTGCTGCGGTGATCCTCATCACATCGCCCATGGTCTGAACATGGTGAGTGTTTCTGAGGAGCCTCATCGCTGCGGAGTTTTCCTCCCTCAGCGACAGGTCTGTGGTCCGGGATAGCCATACTGGGAGGCTCTCTGTCGGGCGCGTCATAATACTCTTGCGGCAGCAGTGGGAGTGATCGTGGGAACAGTGTCGTGCTCGTTGGCTGGTGCTTGGGCGCTAAAATTTGCGGTTATAGATTGCTCATGGTTTCATGCTCACTGAAGCGTGTATTTGGGTAAATCTGCGACTTTATTTGGACTCTTGCGCGGCTGATGCTCTGTTAATAATTATGTAACTTGTCATGTATGCTCCTTCCAGGAACGCCCTTAATCTCCTTCATTTATTTTGCGATGTTTATTTCATGGTAATGCGGAACTTTTTGATTTATCATGAGGTTCTTGCAGAATGATTTTGCATAGATCAACGCTTAGCGAGGCTTATTTCTATCCTATGACATAGGCACTATGCCGATACAGACTGAGAAGAGGGTGTACAGTTGCTAACAACAGTAAGTCCACCAAGTAATACAGTAGCAAGACCCCCTGATAGCTGTCCAGAGCTTTCCGGGAGCGAGATCACAGCCCTAGATACGAGGGAACCAGAGACGAGTCACATAATTTGCGAGGAGCCTGAATAGCTTGTTGGAGGATTCAAAACACGAAGCAACCAGACGGCTACAAAACGAAGTAATGGAGAAAAAACGACCAGAGTATTTGCCTTTACGAATCTTGTCAAGCTGATAAGTGCGAGGCGCAGAGTAAGGACTGTGAGCTCTTTAATCCTAAGCAAATCGCAATGGACATACCAAGCTGCAGACCTCCGTCATCGGGAGTCTGGTCTCTGGGTCTGGATTCCAGCATTGTTCCATTAGACTCCACAGAGAGGATGATTCCGGTACTGCCTTATGATCTGAAGGAGAGGGCGTAGAGCATTTTTTAATTTCTCTCAGAATATGCTCGTAGGAGAACTTGTGAAACGGCGGGTATCCTGATATGATCTATTCTCAATCGCCGCGAGTCAGAGACATATCTATTACCAGCATTTGATCCACCTACGTGCAGTGTCAATGCACCATATGAATATACATCCGATGCGGCAGTAAAGACCTGGTCTTCAACAAGCTCTGGGCTCATATATCCCACAAGGTCTTGATCCAGAAGGGCCCTTGTGATGTGGCGTTCCGCTACTCGCAGATCAGGTGCCATTCCGAAGTCCATGAGCATGGCTGAGCCCTCGTCCGATATAATGACGTTGCTTGGTTTAACTGATCCATGAATGATGGACTCGGAATGAAGAAAGGAGAGACCTTGCGCAATCTGAGCGAGCTGTGGATCATTTTTAAAAAGCAAATTGGTCATTCAGTGCGGGCATTGGAAGGTGTCAAAGAAGACGGAACTCACTAGCTTGAGACGGTCGGCATGAGGATTCACCTTTAGATAATGGAGAATATTCCCATTTTCGAAGTGCGGGAAGATGAGAATGGGTTCGTCCTGCCACTGATACCCAACGAAGGGTAAAACGCTCGGATGTTTCAAGGACGTCCATTGCTTAAGCTGACATAGTATCCTCTATAGTAATAGATAAGTATTATAGTCACCTCTTAATGTGAACCGGGGGTTACCTGTGTATTTTCTGCTTTCAGTCGTATCTCGCTCCTAATGATCGTTGCATAGCAAAGGCACTTGACGAGGACCTTTGCTGATGTCAGCAATAGTAAAATTCGATGGAGCTGACGTGACCGACCGGAAATAATTTTCCAGTAGATGGACACTGATAGCTAGCTTCGCGTATTTCGGTAAGGTCCTTAATCACACGAAATCCTTTAGAGTTGTAGACGATACTGCCTTGAAGCCCGTCAAGTTTGTATCCTGCCTTGATCTATGTGAATTAATGTATTGGGGTATGTTTTTATGGAGAAAAAACACCATTGTATATAGAGAGAGGGACTTACGGTGACTGAGTCGCGGACATTCGGGTTGGTAGAAAAGGTGGCGGTGTTCATCTCGCCACCACAAAATAGGGAGGTGACTTTTGCAGGGCTACTGACTCTTTCACAGCTTTATATGGCAACCAGATAAGGTCTCATGACGAGAAATGCCCAGGTGGTCAAGTGTTTGGGTACCCCGAGGCCGCGGCGATTAATGAGGCTAGGAAGCGGCGAGAGGCGAATCACCTGGTGGCATGAAGAGAAAGCTTGCGACGTAGAGACAGTACAGGGAGGATCTTTCACACAACATTTTCATGAAGCAAAGTCTGGCGACCATGACAAGAGTCGTTACCGTGTAATTTGCTCCCCGCTTCGTGCCGGCCAGTTGGAGATAACTCTAAATTGCTGGCGAAAAAGGAATAGCGCCGGCATGACTCAAGAGATATAGAAATTTTGATGACCCTTACACGCAAAAGGCGATGACCGTGGCGGGGGCGGAAACTAGCAAAAGACATGCATGCGCGTGCAACTAAGTTCATTCCTTGTTCTCATTTTTTTACGCCCTAGCAAGCCTCACACGTGGGTATTGACTTTGAGATAGTCTGAACTACTCGACTGGACACGGGGCACCACTTCTTCCCGCCGTATAGCCACCGTCTTTCCGATCTTGTCTCTGGAGCTAGGACGTATCTGCGCCGGTCTTTGGCACGCTCCTCTAACTTGATGCGTTGCACGCACATGAAAAATTCTACGGCTTCCCAGGAACGAGCAGCCCGTAACCACGCTGACCACTTGGAGCGCTTGTTTTCGAGCTCATAATAATCTCCCTCCCCCTCACTCTCTCTTTTTTCTTCAAATTTTCAATCTCGCGGTGTTCTAGGTATGTAGAAGTTTAAAGATACCAAATAAATTAACGTAGAACTCCTTTCAGATCAGATCATGGCGGCTGGGCAGGCTAGGGATTCAATTGCAACCCATCGTCATTCCGTAGCTCTATTTGCGGTCCTTCCGACGGTTGGACTGTAAGTCCACATGGTTCTTGGCTGTAAGTGTACATTGTTCCCTGTTATTTTTCCTGTCGCAAATATCTTTTTAGATACCGAGATCTAGAGCTCCGGAGAAGTACTTTTGGGCGTGACTCGCGAGAGGCCCGTGGAACCCTTTTAGCTCCTGTCATAGCTGATGTTAGCATTACCAGAGGGCGACAAGTGCGTTGCTAGGGCCTCTCTACGGTCGAATTTTCTTCCTTTCTTTTTGTCTTCCGGGAGACCATTCCCTTTCCAGTAATATTGCAAGAGCCACGTTTTAATATCGGCAAACACACGCTGGTTCCCGCTGGCGCCATATCCGGCTGAATCCAGAGTGCTCTGGAACAGCATTGTTGCTACTGATCCGCGATTTCTTGCTTATAAATTCGCACTGCTTTACTCTTTCAGATAAGTAACTTTCCGGAATAGTATTCATCTGTCTTGGTCGTCCTAACAGCAGACAGCTCGCGGAATTGGGGTCCGTCGAAATTACTATATTATTTGAAGGTCTCCGGCACACTTACAACGCACCGTATGCTCCCATAGTAGAGTTATGAAAATAAGATGCCACAGGCTACACGCAACCGAGAACGTTACCGAGCTCTCCTTCGGGTTCCCTAAACCGCTTGACCCTGCCTCCACCGTCTTCGCTTTCTGCGGCCGTGTTTCTTAATTTCAAGCAATTTACAGGTTAGAAGTAGAATTTAGCCCTTGAATGTGTCACGCTAAAGGAGTTATTAATAGCCCTCCGGATTATCGGGAAGTAAATCACCGAAACCCCAGTCCGAACATTTGATCTCGCGAACAGTGAGTTGCAGCATCGCTGTTTTAATGATATTACTGCCCATGCGACTGAAGTATGAAGCCCAAAGCTCAGGCCGACTTGACAACAAGGAAATATGAGAGTTCGGCGCAAAGCCCCCAGTTGGCTCCGCATTTCAACGCTTAGATCCTGGTCTTTGTCCAGTAGCCTCAGCCGATATTTTTCACTTGTTTTTATCTGTTCCTTCCTATCTCTTAGCTTTCTGACCAAGATTCATGCGCGCTGTATATCCTTACTTCCCTCAACAGGTAGCGTTAGCAACCATACTTTCTCACAAACCGCTAAGATCGATGTAAGGTGTAGTGTGCTACTAATTGAACTCTTTTATATCGCAATGGACTCAGCGATGTGTCTCTTTGAGGTACAAAATGTTACAAGGATGGACGTTGGATACGCTGCGAGAAGCAAGCTGCAACACCCAGTCGCCAAGAGGTAGTGAGCCTGATTCGAAGGAAACGATTGTAAAGGTTACACCGTGTTGCACGGCGGCCACAAGCTCATTAGATATTAGGCTGCTCTTGGCAACGTAGCGGTTTCTTGTCCTGTCTGAAATAGGCACTACCATTTAGGTTTTTGCTCGCGATCGGGGTTCTGATCATGTACCCATGAGTGTTGTCTTCGCATAAGCAGCAACCAGGCTCTCCAAAATCTAAAATAGCTCACCGGTAAGCGCGCTCAAGAGCCACCACGCCGAAATATCAGCTACAGGAAACGAACGGGGACCCGAGAAATATCAGCGAAGCCAAAATCAGGGGCCCTGAATTGTGCAAAAATATCTTCCGGTGCGGAGTCAATAGCCGCTGATCGGGTATGCAATCGAGAATAGTAGCCCTCGAAACCAACTTCACAGGCCTAGGGCCTCGGAACACCCTTGAGACACGGGTTCTAAACACCCGATATGGTAGGAGGATAAAGCGAAGAGTGGCGCGCCTCGACGGAGGGTCGAGTTCTTCATGAGGACAAACACCACGGACAGCGCTTAAGTTTCCAACCTGGATACATGAGCGGT
>KN823153.1:53314-102446 GCA_000827465.1 Tulasnella calospora MUT 4182
TTTGCACCTACTCGCTCGAAATTTGGGCAATTCAACGAAATGGGAGACGGATCCGCCAGCGCCGCATCTAAAGTCAACACGACGGAGAGACTAAATGCATTGAGAGAGTTGATGAGTAATCCCGACTATAATGTCGACGCTTAGTACGTGCTTCCTGTACAGTGGTGTATGCACGACGAGTAACGTAGCTGATCTTGGAGTGCTTAGCGTGGTTCCGTCTGAAGATCAACGTATGCATTATCAACCTGTGCTACGGGAATTACAACTGACTTATTCGCGCATTGGCTGTCTCACATCAAGACTCTAGCGAATACTTGGCTGACTGCGACGCACGTCGAGCGTTCATCTCTGGCTTTAGCGGCTCTGCAGGTTGAAGCACCTCTTGCACGGTCTTCCTGACAGCTGAACTTATGACGCTGCCTTTCTGCAGGATGCGCCGTCATCACCAAGAACGATGCATACATGTTCACCGACGGTCGATATTTCCTTCAAGCTGCCGAGCAGATGGACTCGAATTGGACGTTGATGAAGCAAGGCTTACCAGGTCCGATTTATTCAGGCGCGCTTCGTCGTTTGACACGCTGAGCGCCTGATGGCTTGTCGGGTCTTTGTTCTTAGATGTCCCTACTTGGCAAGATTTCCTCCACAAGGTGAGCTCCAGAGGGAGTCTGTCCTTTCTCGAGCGCAGTTCTCATTGCCTACTCCATAGAATCTCCCGAACAACTCTCGCATCGGAATCGACCCGCAACTCATCCTCGCCGCCGACGCCAAAACGATCAAGGACCAGCTTTCCCCCAAATCCTCGCAACTCGTCTCGATACCCACCAACCTCGTCGACGCAGTCTGGGCGTCAAACCGCCCTTCACGTCCTGAGAACTCGGTCTTCCACCTGCCTGTCGAATATGCGGGTCAATCTTCTGAAGATAAGATTGCTGGAATTCGCAAGGAGATCAAGGAAAAACATAAAGAGGCTGAAGCTCTCGTGGTTAATATGTTGGATGAGGTGGCGTGGTTGTTCAATTTGAGAGGGAGCGATATCGCGTTCAACCCTGGTACGGACTTGTGCCATCCTGTACGGGTTCACCTAGCAGGCGCTTGAAACTGACGCGACGTCCCTTTTGGTTCCTATCAGTCTTCTTCGCATACGCAGTAATAACCCACGCCAAATCAACCTTGTACATCCGTCCATCCCAGCTCTCCAGCTCAAGCGTTACGGAACTGCTCAAAACGTCTCACCTCCCACCAGACGTCGAAATCCGTCCGTACGATTCGATCTTCGACGACCTCAAGAAACTGTCAGCCGAGTTGAAACCCCAAGGGAAGAAAATCCTCATCAGCAATAAAGCCTCGTTGGCGGTGGAGGACGCCTTGCTGAGCGGTGCGGGTGAGGGAAAGGACAGTGGCGTGGTTCAGGTCGTTAGGAGTCCCGTAACGGACGCCAAAGCGATCAAGAATGATGTGGAAGTCGAAGGCTTTAGGCAGTGTCATTTGAGAGACGGCGCGGCATTGGTGAGCTTTGCAATCCTCTCTTCTGAGAGAATGGAGGAATGATAATAGCGAGCTCGTTCCTAGGCTCGTTACTTCGCTTGGCTCGAGGAACAGTTAGAAAAGGGGGTCGAGTTGACCGAGAGCTCTGCCGCCGATCAATTGGAGTTGTATCGCTCGTGTGTTCCTTTTGCCTTCGCGTCCTGATCCAAAAAGAAAAAATGGGGATTAACAATAGACCTTATTTCTTTTACAGGGAAAACGAACTCTTCAAAGGACTTTCATTCCCAACGATTTCTTCGACCGGTCCGAACTGCGGTATGTCGACGTGTCCAGAGTCGCATCATCGTTGCGTCTTGACTCGAATCTTTATTGAACAATGTCCTGTGCCCCCACCTTTAAACAGCGATCATCCATTATCAGCCTGAGCCGGAGACGTGTGCCGTTCTCAAGAAAGACCAGGTAAGCCAACCAATAGTGGTCATTACAAAATGGCTCGCATGGCTAACACGGGTTCCTTGTGCCGTAATAGATGTACTTGTGCGATTCGGGTGCTCAGTATCTCGACGGAACGACAGATACTACGCGTACTTGGGTAAGTGAGAACCGCACTCATATGCAATGGATTCGAACGCTGAGTATATCGCGATGACTCGCTGTCGCCTTACCTCTTGCAGCATTTCGGAGAACCTACAGCCGAAGAGAAGCGTGCTTTCACTAGAGTGCTGCAAGGTCATATCGCTATTGATACAGCGGTTATTCCGAACGGGACGACTGGTGAGTTGTACCACAGTCAACCTGCCTAAAAATGGGCCGGAATGCTTACTTCGGTATTGGTTAGGTTATGTCATGTGAGGATGGAGAGTGGAGCGTTAGCGACCTTATTATGCTGACGACTCGCTCGTTTTTTCATCCTCGTCCTTTTAGTGATTCGTTCGCCCGGCGAGCGTTGTGGCAAGATGGCCTCGGTACGTCTTTCAACGCTTGATTGAGATGCATTATAACGCGGCCCGGTGCTAACACCCCCCATCTCCTACTTTCATCGAACTAGATTACCGACATGGGACTGGCCATGGTGTCGGCCATTTCCTCAACGTCCACGAAGGTCCTCAAGGGATCGGCATGCGGCCAACGTTAAATGAGACGCCTTTGAAGAAAGGCATGACCGTCTCGAATGGTGCGCCAGACCGAGCCATTTCCGCCGTCCGTTTTGTTGCGCCATCACTCATCGACCTTATCCACAGAGCCCGGTTATTACGCCGACGGCCGCTTCGGCATCCGAATCGAGGACATCGTTATCGTTCAAGACGCCTCCACGCCTAACAACTTTGGGGACAAAGGCTACTTGTCCTTTGAACACGTTACCATGTGTCCCAAACAAACGAAACTGGTCGACCCGAGCTTATTGGCCCCATGGGAAGTGAAGTGGCTAGATGACTACCATAAAGAGGTTTTGGAGAAGGTTAAGCCCATTTTGGAAAAGTTCAGGGATGAAAGGGCTGTGAAATGGTTGGAAAGGGAGTGCAGGCCGTTGAAGAGGGTGCAGGGATAAGAGCAAAGGTGGATACTTTGGATGGCAAATACTGTACAACCTTGCATCGAGTGTCACTACTATTAGAGATGATCTGTGGGAAGAAAGAGATACGTTGGGTGCCTGGTGTCGATGAAGCAGAGACAAAGACTTTCCACGCTGAGGGTTCCGATCTTTGGCCAAAGTCAGGGTCGTGCGGCAGTGGGAACGTTGCTGACCGCACCTTCTGAACAATGTGCAAAAAAACAGATCAACCTCCCCCTCTCTCTCCATCCTTCCTTTCCTAACGCCAATGTCCAAGCTCAGTGAGTGGGTCTCTGAGCTGGATCCCAATGGCTCGACGGCGGCCAAGACCCTTTTTGTCGCCGCGTCCGTTGTGGCGCTGTACAAACTCACCGGGCACGTCTTGCGGGAGTACATCATTATCCCCAAAATGACCATCCTGAGGGATATAAACTCACTGCACAAACCCCGGAGAGATGGGAAAATCCCAGGAAGAGCGGTTATTTGTGGTGGAAGGTAAATGTCTTAGGACCGTCAGTCGCGTAAAGGGTGGCCGATCCAACTGCTTTCTTCCATATAGCCTCGCAGGTCTTCTCGCGGCCGCAGTCTGCGCAGACCACTTTGAGTCCGTAGTCATTGTTGAGGCAGAGGCTTGGGCGAACGAACATGGAACGGAACTCCCCAAGGTTGAAGACCGCGCGTTTCGGACGACCCCTAGCGGGTACGAGACCGTCACATCCCCAAGAACAAGGGTTATGCAATATTACTTCGGAAATTGTAGGACTTTCCCTCTATATTTCTTCCCGCTCTTCTGAAATGGGCTGACGAGGTACCCGCTTTCCAGTATTTCAACCCCCAGCCTGGACGGCGTTCAACCGACTCTTCCCTGACCTCCCGCGTATCATCGAGAAGCTAAATCTCCAAAGCACTGTTGTAGTGGCGAAAATTAACATGAGCTTCGGACGGGCCCTGTTAGAAGATCCATACACGACCGATGATGTGACATCCGGAGCTCCGATCATGCCGTCCCTCACGCGCGGAGCGACCGAAGTTTTTTTGCGCAAGGCAGTCAAAGAGGGTCGCCACAACGTTGTATTCAAGACGGGAACTGTTAGCGGCTTTAGGAGCAAAGGAAGTGACTTGGGTAGTGTCACTGTGAAGGTTGATGGTGTGGAGGAGCAAGTCGAAGCGAATTTCGTAATCGGTGAGTTGCTTCAAGTCGAGATGTGGGGAGGAATCACGCCTGATCATCTTATAAATGAACTATAGACGCCACAGGACCGAGTCAGATGTCCTATTCGAAGTGGCTCCGCAACGCGGGTTTCTCGCTACCCTCCGACCTTCGTGTGGAATACGATCCGATCCTGAGATACGCCGCCTCGGTCTGGACCATCCCATCACACCTGCACCCCACATGGCCCGCGCCTGGAGGGTTTAAATGCGGCTTTACCTACAACATGAGCGGTGACGCCGGGGCTGGCGAGCCAAGGAGTTTTGGATTTGCTATAGCAGAGAATAACCAAAGTACGTGCGGGCGATCCCTCCTCCCGTCATATATTAAACCTGGCTTTACTACAGTGGTCATCACGATTGGAGGCGCGTCAGTCTCTGACCTCCCCACTTCCTTAACCCAGCTTCGAGCATACGCAAACGACCTTTACGGAGCCCGTATCATACCTGATTGGGTTTGGCAACTATTCGACTTTATGGAAGAACATGAAGAAGAGTGTAGGCCATTCTGGGTGGACTCTCGAATCCCACCTATGAGCTGGGTCCAATGGCTCAAGATCGCAAATAAAGGAACGTTGCCGAAGAACTGGATAGCCGTTGGCGATGCAAACATGACCTTGAATCCTTTAACCGCCCAAGGTATCTACAAGACCTGTATCGATTCCACCACTTTGGATGCCGTGCTGCGCTCGATCCCCTCTTCCTCGTTCAACCTACCGAACATCCCCGCTTTGTTTTACGGACGTCAGAATCCCCGAGTTAGTTCAATTTGGTAAGCTGGCAGCTTTTTCATCCGTCCGACCACATACTGATCTTCTCATTCGTGCTCTATCTACGTTAAAAGGGATGGCGGCCGTGCGGTCGACTACGGATACCCAACCACGATTCCGGTTCAAGGTGAAGATCTATCTCACAACAGTTGGATCCGCAAATACGGTCGGGCGTGCATAATACTTGCTCAAGATGTACGTTCTGCTTGGTCTGCTTCTTTCATCATGCCTGATCCTGATCCCGGCTCGGAATGACCTAGGATGCCAAGCTTCGTTCGGTCTGGTGGCACGTAGCCATGCAGCTTTCACCTGGGACAGATCTCTTCGCACCTTGGATCGTGTTGAAGGTGGCAAGATATCAGCTGTTCGGTTGGTAAGCCATGGCGTAGACTCGAGGTGTTCGAGGAGGCCATGCACCGCGCGCGGGCTCATGTGGTTGTCCGTTGCAATTATGGGTGTTTCCCATCACAATCTCTCAGCCCATTTACCTAATCAATATACTTGAGACTAATTAATTGGGGAGGGCCCATTTCAATGGTCGATGTGATTGTGGAATTCCCCGTATCGGGCCTCGCGATCGGGCTCCGGGCCGGAAATCCACCCAAAGTTTTGGTACCGTATTGGATTATTCGACTTTAATGTATTCATTTCAGAAGGCCACTGAGACCGAGCATCACCCCCTGGCGATGTTTGGCCGCGCCTCATGGAGTATGTCGGCTGGGCGCCGCGCTTGCTCACCTCCTTCCCCTTTTCCATTGGGCACGCTTGCCCGAGAACGCTTTGCTCGCCTTGTCTCTCTTTCACGCTTTGCTCGCCTCCTCTCTTCCTATTGGGCACGCTCGCCATCGACTAACACCACACCATAACAGCCACATACGTCATTCTGGCTAGCACCTGACCTCTTATCCGCTTTGCTCCTCCAAGCGGTCTGATTGGACCTGGGAGGGCAAGCACAGCCTGAGGGCTCTCTATATACTGATCCGTGCTCAGGTGTATCTGCGTTCACGTAGCTCTCCCCTTTCCCCCGCCGGGGCTCTCTCACTTTTTCCGTCTCCCACCCACCCATCCCTATGGCCATGGTTAATCTATTGTCATTTTCGCGTATTATGTTTTGCTTTTCCATGTATCTCGCTTTGCTTTTTTTGTTCCCTCGGCATTGGGTTTGTCAATGCGAGGCAATAAAAGTGGCGCTCGGGCCGCAATTTCGCCTATCATGTTCGGTGAGCTTTGGGTATATGTCTTTTTCTTGACATCGCCGACACTCCAGATAAGGTCTCAGTGGGGTCGCAAATATCTCATTTCGTATCTTCCAGTCAGCTTATAAGAATCAAGAAAGAGCTCGCATCCGCTTGCTACAGCCCCCGCACTAAATTGCCCACCAATCAAGTCTTGCGGCTATACACTTCGAAAGTTACGTCAGAACTGACGATTGGAACTCAACTTGGCATCGTTGATCTCCTCTCCCCACGTCACCACTAATATGCCGTGCTGAGTGCTCCGACTTTGCTCGAACCCGCTTCTCCTCCGCTCTAGCAACGCCAGGCTGCTGAGGGAAGGGTCTTACTTTGACATCCGTGTGTCAAACCTGACCACGTCGTCCTTCCCCCTCTCTAATGCTGTGCAGTCCCCATCCTGTCACCAACGTCACCGTCCATGATGTGAACATGGTTCTTGGTTAACCATTACAAAGAGGTTTTTGAGTAAGTTTAAACCCGTTTTAGAAGGCCAGAGGACGACGAACTGGTTGGAGAGTGCGGGCCGCTGAAGGAGTGGCACTGGAGAGATTCAGCGGCACAACTCTGGGGTTCGATTTTAGAGTCGAACCCTGTGCTAGTAACATTTCGGTGGTGAGAAATGGTTCCGTTGGGTCGTTTGCACAGTTTCTAGCGACAAACGCCGCTGCTAGCCATCCACATGCGTACACGTGATGTGCAGAAAACCCTCCGCGGTACCGAGAACTAGCCCCCAGTGTTCGTTCTAAAGGCACGGTTGAACTCGTTTCCCGTTTTCTCTCAAATCCCCTCTGGAGAGACGCCAATGTCAGTCCTTATCGAGCGTACGTGGTTCTCCGAGCTCCACCTAATTGGTCCCGTGGCGTCCAAGAGTCTCCTCATCGCAGCCTTCATTATCACCTTTTACAAGGTTACCGGACACGCTTTACGGGAGTATCTCATCATCCCGAGAACGACTATTCTCAAGGATATAGACTCACTTCATACGCCGAGGAGAGAAGGCAAGATCCCCGGTCGAGCTGTTGTCTGCGGTGGAAGGTTGGGAAGATTTTCTCTATATCTGGTCCTGTCATTAATATAGGCGTTGACCGTTTTCATTTGGACAGCATCGCCGGTTTACTCGCCGCCGCCGTTTGCGCAGATCATTTTGAGTCAGTACTGGTAATCGAAGCAGAGGCATGGGCGAACGAACAAGGAACAGAGCTACCCAAGATCGAAGACCGAGTCCACCGGACGACCTCGGGCGGCTATCAAACTGCCACGGCCCCAAGAACTAGGGTCATGCAATACTATTTTTCAAATTGTCGGTCTTTTACTCTCATTCTTAGGGCTCCATTGTATTGACAGCGCTTTGCACTCACCAGTTTTTCAACCCCCAGTATACCGAGCATTCACTCGACTCTTCCCCGAGCTTCCGCGTACAATCAAAGAATTGAATCTCGGAGCCTCGGTCTTAGGAGCCAGATTGAGGATGTGCTTTGGGGGTATCGACCTGAAAGACCCTGATCCAGAAGAGGACGGCATAGCTGGTGCTTCGATCACAGCCTGCCTCAGTCGCGAAGCGACCGAAGTTGTCTTGCGAAAGGCAGTCAGAGAGAGTCGCCCCAACGTGACATTTAAAACAGGCACTGTTAGTGGAGTTTTGAAAGATGGAGTTGGCTTGGCTGGCGTCACTGTGAGAGCGAACGGGGCCGAGGAGCAAGTCAAGGCGGACTTCGTGATCGGTAAGTTGCTCGAGTCTCTCGCAAACCAAGACCACATTTTCATTCTTCTGAATCTCTACTGCAGATGCCGCGGGACCAAGTCAGCTGTCTTACTCGAAGTGGCTCGGCAATGCAGGGTTTTCGGTTCCGTCTGGCCTCCGTGTGGAATACGACGCAATCTTGAGATATACTGCCTCGACGTGGACCATCCCATCACACCTACACTCAAAGTGGCCAGCACCTTGGGGATTCAAGTGTGGGTTGATCTACACCATGAGTTGTGACGCCGAGTCCGGCGATCCCAAGGTTCTTGGATTCACTTTGGCTGAAAACAACCAAAGTGAGAGTCGTTCCCTCTTTCTTACCTTTTCCCCAATCGCTTATAACTTCGAATCTCTCATGACAGTGCTCGTCATGGTCGGAGGTGCTTCCGTCTCCAACCTACCCCACTCCTTGCCCGAACTTCGAGCGTATGCGAAGAATCTTCACGGAGCCAAAAGTATACCCGATTGGGTTTGGCAGCTATTCGACTTTATGGAAGAACATGAAGAAGAGTGCAAGCCGTTTTGGGTAGACTCTCCTATCCCGCCTTCGAGCTGGGTCCAGTGGCACAAGATCGCTAAGGACGGCGCACTGCCAAGAAATTGGATTGCCGTTGGCGACGCAACCATGACGTTGAACCCTCTATATGGTCAAGGCATATACAAGGCTTGCGTCGACTCGACCACATTGGATAGCGTGCTCCGTTCCATCCGGTCTTCCTCTTATAGACTATCGAACGTCCCTGCTTTGTTTTACAAACAAGTGACTCCTCGAATTAGTTCGCTTTGGTGAGTTCACGCATTCCGCACTTCTTGATTTATCTCTTCTTATTCGCGTATTACTCGTTTAAATAGGGATGGCGGCCGGGCCA
This sequence comes from Tulasnella calospora MUT 4182, assembly GCA_000827465.1. Lineage (NCBI taxonomy): Eukaryota > Fungi > Basidiomycota > Agaricomycetes > Cantharellales > Tulasnellaceae > Tulasnella > Tulasnella calospora. Next base: position 62,182 of record KN823153.1, read on the forward strand.
ATGACTACGGGTGGCCGACGACGATCCCGGTTGCAGGAGAAGACCTTTCTCACAACAGTTGGATCCGCAAGTACGGTCGATCATGCATGATGGTCGCTCAACATGTAATCTTTCTGTGGTGTTTCCCTTCTCCTGGCGAATTCTGACTTCGCTTGTGATTCTGCAGGATCCCGAGCTTCGTTCAGTTTGGTGGCGTGTCGCTCTTCTAATGTCTCCCGGAACGGACCTTTTTGCTCCTTGGATAGTGTTGAAGGTAGCGAGATACCAGCTCCTCGGTTGGTGACACTACCACGGTCGAGGTTTCGAGGATTGTAGATAGCGCAGGGTTTCATGTTCTCTACCCGAGCCCGGCAAGCTCGACAAGGCTGCCCCTCTGAATATATATGCAGAGCTCGATATTTATCATTCAATGTCTGTGAGCACAGAAAACAGCACGTATAATTGGTCAAAGAACAGGATGTAACTAAGAAACGAATTACGTGATCCATGGAGTGTCTTGGGAATTTAGTGCCATGAATCCATCCCAACGGCAACATCAACTTTCTCCCTTAACCTCCCAAATGGGTGCTCCCACTCAGAACGCTCCACAGGGTCTTGCATTCCTCTATATATTGTGGAAGGGTCGTTCAGGAAACGAACCCGTTTGATGGAGGGCCGCGCCTTAGCCAGTTCCTCCACCTGCCAAGGGTTTGCGAGGTCGAAGCACACCTCTTCTAGCCTCGAACAAAGTGGATCGGAGTCCAGTGAAGCATCGCGCGATATTAGGTGTGCCGGAAGATACGAGACATAGTGGTCCTGGTTTGCGACGCCCTCGAAGCCGTGAACATAATTGGAGAATCGTAAGAGGTTTGGGCATCGACTGAGGATGTAAGTGAGGACATCAAGGTCGCTCTCCGAGTCACCCCATTGTAGCTCTAGGAGATTTTCATAACTCGGAAGGGTTGGAAATTCGTGCAACGGGGATTCTCCCCAGTCGTCGTCAACGTCACCGTCATTTGGACCGTTTACAAGCTTCCGCAATTTCGGTGCCAAAAAGATCGTCAAAAGCTCTAGGATGTTAGGGCATCGAATGGCGCGAAGTTCGACCAAGCTTGGGAACATGATTGGCTTTGAGAGACGTTGAAGGTTAAGGCTGTCGGTATCGATACCATGAAGAGTAATAGTTGTGAGAAGATGAGCGGATGTTGTAAGGAGTAAATGCTTGCGACAAGACAGACGTGAAAGGGAGGGAAGATTGACATCAATGAGGAAGGTATACGGAATTCCAGACACCCCCTCCTCTAGGATAGGCCCGAGGTGAAGAGATTCTAGCACCGGCATAGGGTAGTTAAGTAGCTTTTGGATGTCACTGGCCGAGGTTGGAACACGTCTCGCCAGGGGTAAGAGGAGCTCATGGTGCCCGTACGAAATGTCGAGTCTTTCCCATCTGTGCACAGTACTGTCGATAGCGGTCGCTGTTTTTGCGATATCCACGATACGGTCGGGCAAGACTGTGACCTCCAGCGGCAGTTCTCCGCTCTTTTTTAACCGATCCCGCACGGCTTCCAACCACTCTTGCCCGTCACTGTTAGGCACCTTGCTCCCAGAAGTCCACAGGGACTTCATGCCACGACCGACCCACAGACGTGTCCACAGATGAGGGGACTTGTTTATGAGACTTTGCCAAGCTCGACATACGAGCATAAGGTTTAACAACTCGTGATGAAATTGGTTTAGTGGCTGGGCTTCTGATGGCGGGAATGGTGCAGGTTTACCCCGGTAGATTGCCAAGAATATCGTACAGAGGGTTTCAGCAGGTAGAATGTCGTTGATGCAAGGAGCGGGGGTCCCGGGTTTCTTTGTAAGTTTGGTCATGTTGGAACCGGCAGCAGCATTCATATTTGAAATTCGTTGCCTATTGGGGGAAAATGGGGGATAAGTGACTTGGGACAAGGCTCACGACGCCGCGGACGTGCACCACAATCACTAGCCAGCAGATATAATTGGCCCTCACCTTCGAAAGCTCGACACAGACAATTGAGGCAAGTTTTCGGAGCAAGTATATTGATAGGAGATACTGTACTCAGTACAGAGCGGATTGAGTGGTGTTTGGCTCCGGTGTCACGAGTTGGCGGTGTTCAAGGTCTAGGGATCGATGTGGGAACTAGGCTGAGACATTGACCGGCCACGTTTCACTGGGCCCGGCTTCCCACTTCTCCGTTGCTTCTTGAATTTGGAGAGCTGCATCTGCCTAGCTACCACCAACGCCAATGGTGGACTTGACTCGTTGGAACTTCGATGTTCAAGCCGATGTCGCACCATTCGCCAATGTTCTCCTTCTTCTTGGATCCACGTTGGCGCTCTACAAACTGAGCGGGCGCATCCTGCGAAACTATGTGCTTATACCCAAAGTAACTATTCTCGAGGATATTCCGAACCTACACTTACCGAGGAGCGACAAGATACGGGCCAGAGTAGTGATTTGCGGCGGAAGGTTAGGAGTTGAGCGAGCTACTTGCTTGCCAGCATGCTAACCTAGCTCCTGTTCAAAGTATCGCCGGTCTATTGGCAGCTGCTGTATGTGCCGATCACTTTGAGTCAGTTACTGTCATAGAGTCCGAAGCTTGGGCGAAAGAGCACGGGACTGAACTCCCGAAGATTGAGGACCGTGTTTATCGGACAACTGCAAGTGGGTATCAAACAGTGGCCGCCCCACGGACGAGGGTGATGCAATACTACTTTGGAAACCGTAGGTCCCTCACCTATGTCTGAAATATTCTTTGAGACCGTCGCTAAGGTTCATGGACGCCCTCGCAGACCTACAGCCACCCGTTTTTCTGGTCTTCAGCCGACTTTTTCCGGATTTACGCAATCTCTTAGACCGTCTCGGACTTACAAACGCCATCATCGTCGCTAAAATGAAGATGGGGTATGGAGGTATCTATCTGAAGGATCCGCATCTCACAGATGATATCACCTCGGGCGTTCCCCTGATGTTGAATTTAACTCGGGAAGGAACGGAGGTGGTTCTGAGAAAGGCCGTCATGGAGACCCGATCGAACGTGACCTTCAAATCTGGGACCGTCTCTGGTTTTCTCGGAGATGAGGGCTTCCTGAGTGGAGTGACCGTCAAGGTGGGAGACACGGAGGAAAGGGAACTGGCAGACTTCGTCATCGGTAGGCCGTTCGGTCTGGTACACCGCAACCCAAGTACTGAAAGAACTTGTTTCCCGCCCAAAGACGCCACTGGACCAGCGCAGATGTCCTATTCGAAATGGCTTCGGGCTGCAGGTTTCCAGATTCCATCCGACCTTCGTGTCGAGTACGACCCCATACAAAGGTACACCACTTGTATATGGACGATACCCCCGCACTTGCAATCCGAGTGGCCTGTTCCCGGTGGCTTCAAGCCGGGCTTGGTTTGGACCATGAGCGGCGACTTCGAATTAGGAGATCCGAGAGCCATCGGGTTTGCGCTGAAGGAACGAAACCAGTGTTAGTCTCTTCTTTCATTCCCCCGCTACTACAACAGCTCAATTGAGATCTGTTATATCAGTATTCGTCAATCTCGGAGGCGCTGCCGTACCTAGCCTGGTTCATTCCATGGCGGAACTACGCTCCTACACTCAAAGTCTTCGCGTGGCGAACAGCGTTCCGGATTGGATATGGCAGTTATACGACTTCCTCGAGGATTATGAGGAGGAGCTTAAGCCATTTTGGGTCGATGCAAGGGTTCCGCCGATGAATTGGGTTCAATGGCACAAGATCACCGGGAAGAACACAGTATTGCCAAGGAACTGGCTACCCGTTGGCGACACGACCATGATATTGAACCCAATTTACGGCCATGGCGTATTCAAAGCATGCGTCGATGTTACTACGCTTGATAGCGTTCTGCGTTCGACTTCGTCTGCTTCATGGAAGGGTTCACATCTTCCCACTATGTTCTTCAAACGTCAGTTACCTCGAATACGATCTCTTTGGTAAGTTCTCCTTACTCCATTTAAGGCAAAAATTAACCTCTGTTCGTTTGATAGGGAGATTAGCCGCGCGAATGACTACGGATGGCCGACCACGATCCCGGTAGCTGGCGAGGCTTTGACGCATCATGCGTGGTTGCGCAAGTATGTCAGATCTTGCATACGAATAGCCCGAGATGTATGTCACTTCATATACGCTGTCAAGCCAAACCGCTGAATGATTGGGTTCGCCAGGATCCCGCCGTCCGTTCGGCATGGTGGTACGGATTAATGCTACTCGCACCAGGAACGGACCTTTTCAGCCCTGCAATAGCCGTCAAGGTACTTAGATATACCTTATTTGGTTGGTAGAAAGATCGGTCGTGGAAAGGAATCTGTACCGCAGCGATAGGATGGACTTTCAATGCAGGTTCCACTGTCAATTTCGGTCTCGATGATGTTTTGAATGGCGACAGAAGAGAGCTATACAAATGATTGTACGAATACGCTCCCCGCTCGGTCTTGCTTGCAACGGAGAAGTTATTTGCTACTTGTGCTCGCACCAGCATCACCTCCCGAGTTCGCGAAGAAGGAATCACCGTAGTTGAAAAAAAGCTCTTCCCCAGCCTCGATCTTCCTCGCTAGGGCTCTCTTATGAGTTTTCCTGTAAACTGATACCCAGAGGCAACTAACCCACCTGCAAAAAAACCAATGCGCGGCTCCTCACCCACAAAACGGACTGTCAGCTCGAGAAGATCTTCAGTTAGTAGAAACATAAGGCAAAAGAGAGATAACCACCTTCCGTTGTTACATTTTCCTTGTCACCTTTAGCGTGGTTTATGAAGCGGGTTTCATTGGCGGCGCGTGCCGAATCAATGCAGCGAGTTTTGTCGAGGCAGAACATGTAGCTCCTGTCCAGATACGTTCCCTCGACGCTAGGTACGCAGTTAACGAAGTTCTAACCTCGATGAGCCAGACACCCACCTTCTAAAATCGTACTCGATCTCACCAACCACTTCTCCGACATATTCTATCGAACGGGGTCAGGCTTGGAAGGTGAGGAAACGCTCAATTTTTCACTCACCGTCAATGAATTCCTCGTTTTCTGCCGATTCTTCGATTTCTAACCCCCATCCAGGACCCCATGCATAGTCCTTCATAATAACTCTAGTTCGCTTCGAAATGCACATCGCAACGAGCCCCATTATTGCGCCGAAATGAGCCTCACCTTTTTCCTGCCCAGACGCATATCGACGTTTCTGCAAGGAGATCCGTCTTTAGGAATTCAGTAACATGAGCGTATACGCAATTCTAGAGGATAAGCTTACTTTTCGCGCCGCAGGCTCGACACAATTCCGGGTCGCATTCCCTAAACTGTCTCAGGCACTCGCATTCACGAGTCCAACAGGCTCCGTTTCGGCCTCGGCAGGAACATCCTTTCCAACGACGGGGACCTTCCCCAGAAGTTGTTATTCACGGTCTGTTCTCGTCAGGTCGAAAATGGAGACCCGTACTTACAGGTCTTGTCACAGGAGCAATTCCTCTTGCAGCGATGCGCTGTCCGATAGCATATACAGTCACACCCTGGTTGGCAGGGGCCCGTGTGACTGCACGGGGCCGTGCTGTAACAGGGGCGGTAAGATGTCGATATTTGGATATACTTATCGGAGCACGGACAACTCGAAAACTGTGTCGCGCTCATGCCCACCTATGATGTATTGAGTCAGTTGGGCGAGGGCGAAGTATCATGGTAGCCAAACCTACTAAAATCCAATTTCTTCTTCTTGCCGCTTTGTTTGTTAGTTTTACCTTTCTTGGTTTTCTTCTTGACCTTGGGACTCTCATCGGTGGTGTCCTGCAGAGCATCAAGCAGGTCGAATGGACCCTTGATATTATGCAATTTCTGAAAGACCTTTGAACTCATGATCAGAGGAAAAGATCTAGGATAGCGACATCGAACTCACTTCCCAGCAGGGTTTAAACACCATGCGAGCAAGCGTGCAGACCGAGAGACCAGAACCTGGGTTCCAACTTTCCCAAACGTCTCCAAGATCGTGAAGCTCTGTGTAGGACCATAAAGCCTCCTCCTAAGTTAATTGAAACCTTTTTAGCATGTTATACAGAGGTAGAAGCTCATACTTTATTACAGATAGTGGTTGGTCGTGGTTTTGGAAGCAAGCGGCGCCACATGGCTTCCCGCACGCCTCGATCATTCGCGTCAGACTTGTGCGTTCTCTTCTCGGACGAGGTTGCGGGCCGAGACCTTTAATAACATCAGACATGTGTCTAACGTTTCATAGTTTCCATGCGTACCATGCACCGGACAAGCGGGTTGGATGCAACTCAGGTTTGCACACATAAGACTTGACATTCGAGATAACCGCTGCTCCGTGCTCAGAATAGGCTCAGGTTGAATCAAGCTTTTAGACGTTAGATTTGGATTGAGGAGTGACTGTATCGGCCATGGGAGCATAGTCCTTTGGTAACCACGTAAGTTCTAGATATGAATGCGCTCCCCATTATCGTACCTGCTTGTCAATGGATCCCAAATTGTACCGTACTCCATCACTAGGTTTCTCGGAAGAACTCCTGTAGCATCAATATCGCCAAACGAGAGCTCATAGCCTGTGTGAAGCCTGCGCGCCGCCTCATACACAACAACATCCACTACGAGGTATCAGGAACGTTGACTCATCAATATTGATATCATCACGGTAACGAAGGGGAGTAGCGTACAGTCTGGGTCCCTATCTGGCATTTCCCATTTGAATCTGAAAACTTTCTCTCCACTCTCTCCGTCTTGCAGAAACTCCGGGTTCTCCTGAAAGAATCGGGGTTCGTTCCCGAAAGGGATGAACTCCAAGAGCTCGAATTCCGCTGCGGTATTGATGACTTCTATGCTCTGGTCCAGTGGTACGCAGGATTCGTATGGAGCGACGGGTTTTAAGATATCGTTTATGGGGTCGCAAGGATATACGGGGATTCGGTGGTTTATCGGAAGGGCACCACCTGACTCGCCATCCGCCAGTGGTGAAAAGCGCCAAACTGTCAAGATTTCGCTGCTTGAAGTTAAGGGCACTCTAGCGCTGTCGTCGCCGAGGCCGGCGCTAACGCCATCAATAACTGGTAATGTTGCGTATGATTGACTATCTTGCTCCTGCTTGACTTGTGAGGCTGTGGACTTCCCAACGGCGGCAGCTGCGATTTCGTTGGACGCAAACTGTTCTTTCCAGGACTGAAATTCTTCCCAGCATTGGTCCCATACTCTTTTGACAAGTGCTTTCCTCGTCGATTCAAGGTCCGAGAGATGAGGGTCCATTCCAAGGGAGGATTACGGGGATTGCGGACGTTACGTAATTCCGAATGCTTCCCTGTTCGTGGAGACCCGGTGTTCTACGGCTGTTCCTAGATTGTGGACTTTGAGGCTCTTGGCCTCGATTTCTTTTTTCTCTCACGTGTCTTCACGATTCTTGTCTCATCGATGTCTCCCAGTAGCTGCTGGTTGCAAGCAGGTATCGCGACCCCACCGGCCGATACTGAAGGAGAGACCACAGACCTCCAGAATATATTTCCTTCTCCTTGCCTTCTTCTCTTATTTTGCGTGGGATAGGACCTTAAATCACAGTGATTCGAAAACACAAAGGAATTCGTTTATGGTGGATCTACAAGATTTGGAAAGAAATCCTAACAATACAAGGGCGAAGGTAAACCAAGTTGGGAAGGGACGGTCCGAAAGCCGCGCTCTCCATCAGCTCCAAGGACCTGTACCAAGCACTATATTCGTTCGTGTCCGCAGCCTGTCCAAAATCTGCTGAATGTCGGAGTTGCCTGATAATTCTGGGTTTTCGATTGGGTTTTGAAGGAGACGAACCTGCTTGATTTGTGGCCGGACCGACACAAATTTTTCGATTTGGGAGCAGTCGACTATGTCGAAGCAGACCTCTTCCATGTTCGGACAGAATTGGTCGGAATGCGATGATTCTGGATGGCTGCTGGGTGTTAGGAAAACGGGGATCGTGGTTGCACTCATGTCGAAATCGATCGAGTCCTCTAAGCCATGGACGTAATTCGAGAGTCGTCGAAGATTCGGACACTTCCTGAGGAGGTGCTTGAGTGCTTGGTGATCTCCACCTTTGTCTGTCCACTGCAATTCTTCGAGGTTGTTAAGTGCCGGAAAAACTGGAATCGGTTTCTGGGGTTGGTCGTCATAAACGTCGGTACTTGAATCGGTGACGAGTCTTCGTAGAGATGGCGCAGGAAAGATAGATAGCATATCTAGGACGTGGTTGGAGTTGATTATACTGAGACTTGCTAGACTCGTGAACTCCAGCGGGCATGGATCTGGTTGGGGTTGGAGCCTCTCCATGTCCACATCGGTAAGGGTGACGGTGGTTAAGACAGGCGCTGATGTTAGAGTTATGAGGTGACCGGTGCACGATAGGCGTTCTAAGGACGGTAATGAGTTATTAACGTTGATGGTATGCAAGGCAAGGGTCCCGCCAGGTGTTCGGAACCTTTCCATGCTCAATGACCTTAACTTCGGCATTGGCAAGCTGAGCAGTCGTTGTACGTCCATAAAGGACTGAGTCGCACGCCGAAACATTGGAGCTGGGTCCTCATGGGCAAGGTACACACTCGCCCATCGGTGGGCATCCTGTATCAGGACATCGACCACCGCGTCAAATTTGACGAGGCGATCGAGAGCAATTAGAAGGTTTAGAGGGAGCTTCCCGCTTCGCTTTATTCTATTTTGGAGCCTCTGCAGCCATGGGTCGGGTTCCGCCTGCGTTTCGGTTTCGGGGGTCCCCTCCGATTCCACCGGTTTGGTCCTTCCAACCCAAACAGTTGTCCATAGTGCAGGAGTAGTGGAGATTACGCGATGCCACGGCCGGCATACAAGCATGGTATCCAGTAAGGGGTGTTGGCGGAGCTCCTGCATCTGTTCCTTATCGAGTGGTGGAAACGGAGTGGAGGAGGATTGAGAATACAGAGTAAGGAAAATAAGAGACAGGATTTCTGCTGGAAGCGAGTGATTAATACATGTACAAAAAGTCATTTCGCCGGTGGAGGGAGCTGGGCCGGCCTGCTGATAGTACGTTTCAACGTGAATCTCTTGGGCGTTGGTGGTGAAACGGTTATGCAAGCTCAGTTGAAACGGAGATTTCCGACGCACAAGGCGGCCTAAAATATTAACAAATATCCACAGCCACAGCATCACCATTTGCACCCATCTGATTCAGAGTTCTTCCATTCCTTAGCCTATAACTAGTAAGAGGGTAAACGTAAACAAGTGATATACACTATTCAAGGATGGGAGCGGCAAGCAAATTTCCGACATCTGGCCGCCCAGCCTTAGCCTCTCAAAGTCAGGACATATTAACTGCCACACCTTCAGTTCCCCTCCATGGACCCCGGCCCACTTCCCAATCCACTTTTTTTCTGAGCTCCGCTAACATGTTGGCCCCCGTTCCTTCCTCATCGTCGTCACCGCTTTCCGGATCCCGGAGGATGCGGAGTCGTTGGATAGACGGGACAGCTGTAATTAGTCTATCCATATCTTGACCCCTCGCTACATCAAGGAAGACCTCTCTCAGCATAGAACAGACGTTTTTCTTTTCCAGGTCATTGGAAACGATGTCCAGAATCGTTGCGGGTTCGTCAATTGCCCAAACATCCAACTCCTCCTCCTTTCCCAGCACATAATTGGAATATCGAGTGAGATTCGGACTGAGCTCCAGAATCTCTTGAAAGCACGCTTCGGACCCCACATCGCTCCACTGTAACTCGCGCAAGTTGGTGTACTGTGGAGGCTTCGTACGCAGCTGCACGCCCCTCCAGTTGTTATAGGCGATAAGTGTTTGAAGTGACGGGGTGAATAAAGTCGGAAGGATCTCTCCAGGTTCACAACTAGATAGGTGCAACTCCAGCAGTTGCGGAAGTTCCACGGAGATGGAGGAAAGCGGCGGATCTAGGTTGGTTGACCTCACCTTGTAGAGGGATAGATAGGTCAACCGGGAGGCAGAATGTGGAATAATGAAGTGCCTCTCGCAAGCCATTCGGCGAAGCTGCGGGGCGTCAAGGTTAAAAGCATATGAAGTGGAGAAACGTGGAGGCTGAGCGGCGAGTGACAGAGGTCCGATCACGAATTGTTCGAGGGCCGGAAATGTGTTGCCGAGGATGTCTTTTACTCGTTCAGCAGATATGCGTTCTGTTACCTGCTTTTTACTACCGAAATGTGGAATAAGGCTGAGGGAACCTAGTCGCGACGCATGTTTTCGAATCGCATTGGTAACGATTCCGAAGTCTGGAATGCGGTCAGGAACGACGCTGGCGTCGATCGGCAGATGACCACTCCTCTTCACGACCTGCTCAAGCATCTCGGCAAGCGACTCTTTCCCGAGTTCTTCGGGTAAGCTTGAACCCCACCCCACCACTCCTCCTACTCCTATGGCAACGGATGTCCAATATTTTGGAGTTGTTCTGATAAGGCTGTACCAAGCTCGGCATACCAGCATCGCCTGGAGAAGTGGCTGCTGCTTGAGACGGGTTGCCAGTTGCTCCTCTGTTCGGATTCCAAAGGGCTTCGAATCGAGTTGTTCGGCCTCAGAAAGGAAATCAAAGACTTGCGTGAAGAGGTCGGGCGGAAGGACGTGGTTGATGCTGATTGGTTGGTGCATTCTCGCATTCACTCCAAGGAAGCTGTAATTTGGCGTTTATTGATGATTTATATGGGCACGACAGGGAGGATCTTTCTGAAGCGAGAGCTCGGGTTTGGTTTGGAGGTGAAAGTGAAGCCCGAACACGTAGCAAACACGACCAAATGTTAAGCCATCCGCAACCAGCTCAGAAGCAAAACTTGAATTTTCGGACGATTTAAGTCCCGAGCTCTTTTTAAATCTTGGAAAAGCTCGAAATGACTGCTGCGGAAGGAAAGTGCTGAGCTCATCTCGGGCTACTGGCGAAACCTTGTCGTGGGCTAACGGGAGTGCGTTCTCCCTTCTCTGACTCTTCCACTCCTTCGTGGCGCGTATTTGGGAAGGCAAACCTGCTCGAATCCAGGTACCGTTTACCTCATATATTGGAATTCCAATAGGGGCTCCCCAAACACTGGTCGCTTTCAATCTCTTCCCTCACAGAGCGTAGAGGCTGGACGGGGTGCATAGAAGATCCGGATACCGAGGCCTGACTAGGCATGGCTGCCGATGGAGTGCGGAAAACGAGCGAGGCTCAGGCACGAGTGAAGAACGGTTACCAATTTTCAAGCAAGATCCAGCGCAACGCCTTTCCACCGTGCTCCAAGAAGGTTTCCGCAATACAAGCGTAATCTCCTGAGGAGATAGAGCGCAACTGTTTTTGCTTTGATAATACGCATTCAAGGCACAGCTGCTGAAAGTGATGAGAGGATCACCATCGTGCCACAATTCTTGAGGTAGAACTGAGGCGATTGCGGAAGTGCTATCAATTCATGCCACCGCAAATTACGACACATTGACTTCAGCACCTCCATTACTCCTCCATAGACCCTGACCCAGTGTCCAATCTACCTTCCTTCTCAGTTCGTCTACGACCCTGGACTCCTCTGCCTTTTCCTCCTCCTCGTCGACAAACTCTATGGGATCTCGCAGGATGCGGAGGAATTGGATAGACGGGAAGGCCGTGACTAATCTATTGATCCCCGCACCATCCGCTATATCAAGGCACACTTCCTTGAGTTTGGGACACCTAATATTCGTCCCCCGACCACCTTCAACGATACGTAAAATAGTGGCGGGGTCGTTCGACAGGTCCACCTCTTCCTCCGTTCCAAAGACATAATTTGAGTAGCGAGTGAGATTCGGACTGAGCTCCAAGATTTCCTCAAAGCACTCCTCTTGTCCGACATCGCTCCACTGGAGCTCGCGTAAGTTCGCGTATTGCGAAAGCTCGGCAGTCAACCTTCTGCTTCTGTCGTGTTGGGAGACAATAAGGATTAGAAGTGCTGGGGTGAACAGGGTTGGAAGGATTTCGCCGGGATCGCAATCGGACAAGTGCAGCTCCAGCAATTGGGGGAGTTCCACGGGACCGGGGGGAGGCCCAAGATGTAGCTCTTCTGATGATATGTCGGTGAGGGAAAGATGGGTTAGTTGCGAGGTGGAATGCGGAGAGATGAAGGATTGATTGCATGCGAGTCGTCGAAGGTTGGGGGCGGCGAGGTTGAGGGTATACTCTTCAGATTCAGAGTCGAGAGAATGGATAATGTCCAAAGGCCCAATCACAAATCGTTCAAGAGCCGGGAATGGACTATTGAGTAAGCCTCCAATTTGATCAACCGGTATGGGTTTTCTTTTCTGGAAGTCTTCGATACCAAGAAGGCTGAGGGAAGTCAGTCGCCGCGCATGTGTATTGAGAGCTTTGGTGACGATTTCAAGATCCGAAATCCGGTCAGGGACGACACTGACTTGGATTGGCAGCTGAGCACTCCTCTGCAGGACTTCTTCAAGCGTTTCAGCAAGCCGCCCTTCTTGAATATCCTGTGGCACCTTAGCACCCCATCCTACCACACCACCAACTCCAATAGCGATGGATGTCCAGTATTTTGGAGTGGTCTTGATGAGGCTGTACCACGCTTTGCACACTAACATCGCGTTGAGTAGCGGATGGCATCGGAAATGGGTTGCCATTTGTTCCTCGGATGGGACCAGGAAGAGTCCTGGGTCGAGTTGTTCAGCTCCATAGAGGATGTCGAAGACGGAAGCGAGGAGCTCGGGTGGGAAGACGTGGTTAATGATATTTGGTTGCTGCATTTTCTTTATCCCTTCTATGCACGATGAACGGGAATCGGGGTTTGGACGTAATAGTAACACGAGGGAGAATTACGATCTTGTTGGCTACTGCGTAGCAAATACGACCAAATGTTTCTGTGACGAACCATAATAGGAACCAAGCGGCTACGTATACGCTTGAACGAAGCAACCCGAAGATCTACGTATTGCTATCCATGAATATAGAGAAAAATCCGAGTGACCTCCACATAAAGAAAAGTTCGGGCTGGCTATTCGTCTCAGCAAACGAGACTCTGTCGTACCTCGCTCAGCTGGACCCATGTCTGATAACTACGTCCACCCTGTGTCGCATGCTAGCCAGGAGTTCTTTCTCCCTCTTCTTGTCCTTTAATCCGCGCCTTTTGGTAGGATCTTTGAGGAGGTAAATCCTTTTGATCGTAGGTATGATTTTTACCAGTTCCTTGAGCTCCTCACATGTCGCCGAATCCAATAGGAGCTCATCGAACGGCGGCCACTTTCCATCTTTTCTTTCGTTTATTCCTGGGCTTTCTTTGATCACCGTGTTGAGGATGCACGGGGGTCCTTCACGGATCCGGATCTGGAGGTCTTGCCTTCGATCGACGATGTAGTTCGCGAACCGAGTGAGGTTAGGGCACGAACGAAGAACAGGTCCCAAGGCGAGATCAGGCAGAACGTCTTCCCACTGTAGCTCTCGAAGATTTCGGTAAGGTGGGATCTCTGGAGGAAATCGGATGTACGACTTTGTTTGATGTACGGTAAGCTTTTGGAGCGCGGGTGCCGAGAGGGCCGAAAGAATGCCTAAAGGGTTACGGCATTTCTTGAGACATAACTCGAGTAGATTGGGAAGCTCGATCTGCGAACCCCCCAACGGCGGCTGGATATCGTCTAGTTCGAACCATTTAAGGGTGAGACGGGTTAAGTTTGAGGGCTGGGATGGAATGATCATGTGATAGAAGCAAGAAAGGGTATGGAGTTCTGGTGATTCGGTGTTTATCATGAGTCGAGGCACAAAGGGTTGGAATGACGGGGGGCTGAGAAGTAGATTTTTCAAGGCCGGGAAGGAATAGTCAAGGAGCTTTTTGATGGGAGGGATGTGCACCTCCGGGTCCTGGTCCTTATAACCGTTCCAAAGCACCACAGTGAAGGTCTGGAAACGGTATGCATGTTCGTGGATAGTTTGGAGGAGGGGCCTGAGGCCCAGTAAACGTTCTGAAGTGATAATTAAGTTAATGGATAAATCTCCGCTCCTCTTTAGGCATTCCCTGAGCCACTCGACTCTTCCGTCAGCTCCTGGCGTGTCGGTGTTTACCGGTATCTTGCTCAAGGGATTATCACCTCTAAGGACTATGACAGACCAGAACGTGGGATTGTTACGGATGATTTCGTACCACGCGCGGCATACAAGCATCAGAGCCGGCGGCGGATGGCGCGAGGGGTGCTGGTTCTGGGTAGAGGGAGGGCGTGCTGCCCCGTTGTAGCAAAGAAGTTTGAACAGCGACACGAGCAACTCGGGTGGGAGAGAGTGGATACCAATAAGGGCCGGAGGTTTTAATAAGTCCATGTTGCAATTGTCCGTAGGCTGGCCTGATGGTGGAGGTGTCGTGGCTGGCGAGGGGAGTCATCGCGACACAACGGCAAATATCGTCAAACTCTGCCGGGACCCGAAAATTCTCGAATATGATGTGCGTGCATAAGTAAGCAATTGGAGAGGTAAACGGGTAAAGTACGCCCAACGCTCAATCCCCTGCCGCGGCAGCACCGGCGTCCCGATTCCTTAATAAAAGTCGCACAGGTTCGAAGAGCGGTTGCGAGTAAACATACGTCTCAACCTGGCCATTTATCTTGTATTGAGCCTGGATGCGGAGGACGTGCTGCAGTCACGATGAATTCCTTGTCACCGAGAGGGTCCAGTAATGTAGACAGGATGACACGCCTACCATAACAGTGACACCACCGAACGACCATGCTTGATCAGCAGCGTCTAAAGAGAAGCGTAAACATCCTTTTGCTTCCCAGGAACCTCTCCCGTTGCGAATCGTGCTGATAGCTGGTCGGAACAGCTCTCTCGTCGCTTGGAATTTTTGCCCATGCTGTATCACTACCATTTGCTTGTTTACTTTCACAGAGACGGTTGGGATATCTGACGCGTTTGAATTGACAGCCACTATGAACTCAAAAGATTCGGCCTGAGGAGAAGAACTCGGGAACTGAATCTATCAAGGTATGTTAGTGGTTGCCCTCTTTTAAATTTGGCCAGGGCCTCACCTGGATTCGACCATGCGAGGAATTTTTCAGCAATCGCGCGAACCTTTGGCTTTTCAATCTGATTTCCTCTGGAACGGAGCTGAAGGATGCTTGAGGGAGGTACCGAAAGGGAACGACCAGACTGGAGGTTGTTTGAGAGTTGTCAGCAGACTTTCTGCGCGCTGATTGCTGGATTGCCCAACCTCTCGTCCTTGTGTAAACCTTTGCGAGCAAGGGTCACATTCAAAGAATACATGACCTTGACCTGTAGATCTGCGGAAGCGGCATAGAATGTTGGAGGTATTGGTGCAGTTCCTGAGTCGTCCTGAATCGGTAATCGAAAGGAGAAGCGGCTTGGACCGGCATCCGAGTTGCCGGAGGTGATCGGAAAAATCATATCCCGAGAAACGAACTTGGTGGTTCTAGTTACGTTTGGAATGCTTTGCTTCATTGTTATGGCACGGAGGGTTCCTTCAAGCTACAGGTTAACCGGTAACTTCTTCAACACCAGTTTGACCTCAACCGCGAAATTTATCGGCACGCACTGTCACAATAAGACTCTCGACATGGTCCCATGATACCACCTGGACACTCCCTTCAACATCGCCTTCCCTTCCATACGTAGCATAAGGTGCGCCTCCACTTGGCGTGTCGAGGGTAACGACGAATCGTCTTGAAACATACGCGTATACTGGAACCGTCGGTTGATGTCCCGAATATGAGGGCGGAGAGGATGGAGACAGAATTGACGAACGGTCGAAATACGACGGTAGAACATCCGAAGACTCTGCCAGAGCAGAACGAGACATTTCAAAGCGCAGACGACGTCGTAGAAGAAGAGGGATTCAGTACGCTCATCGGCTAGATCAGCAGGTTAAGTACCGAGCTCACCGCAATCGCCCATGTGCACTTCTATCCCAGAGTGCGAAAGGTACCACAAAGGCGGGGGCTCCCCTTTGGAAGCGGCATTGACCTTCCGCCGGTCACACATGTGGAGCGCCCCGCCAAAGCGATCTGCAGACCTCCTCGAACCACATGGACGTTCGAACTAGCCCTGACCTGATACCTCCCGTTAAAGCGACAGTTGCTAGATGGGGAACTTTGAGAATGCCGCTCCATGGCAGAACCCTGCATGCGAACTGGGCGGTTTAAGAACGTGCCGTGACTGCAGTGGCAAGGCGGAAGGCTTCGCCTACGCCAGGGAGCGACTCCAAATTGAAGCCAACCACATGGAGGAACGGTTTCAGCGGGTTTCGGCCGATCCCATTGTGACCGTTCTTGATACCAAACTTCAAGTGGGTCATGATTGGGGATTCTCGCAAGAGGAGAGATGAAGTCAGCTGCCGACGCACGGACCGCTTCTTCCAGTTCACGTTGGAATTTTTCCTTCACTCAACGTCCCGGACAAACGACCTAGATATCTCAACCCTTGGTAAGTCCCACTCACCCATTGTGTTCTCTGATGAAACCTCCATCCATGGAAACCCAGGCGACATCTTAGAATGAGCGTAAATCTATATGCACCACCATCTGATCCTGTCATTCGCCCCTTCTAAGCACCAGTTGAACTGACAATTTCCCCTTCCAGTGATTTGGAGTGTAAAATTATCCGGCGCATCCTTTCTCTGGGTTGGAAACACCACTAGATCGCGGTCGTCCAAGACATCCTGCGTGCCACCACATGGACCATCGGCCAACTCGATGCCGGGTTCCCGAACCATCGCGTCGCGCCGCTGCTTCGGTCCCTGCTCCCTAGTCTGAACAAAGCACCGCAGACTACTCGATCCCAGTGAGTCCCTCGACTCCTTCTCTCTTTTCATGATGCCACTATAGAACAAGCATATATCCTACATACATCTGCCCTGGTGGCGATGTCGTGCCATGAAGGACAATTGGATCCTGATCCTGCGTTCCGTTTACCATTTATCGATCAAGACTGACTGGCCAATCTTGTTAGACTCTGTGCGTCTTAATTCACAAGGCCGCGTAGTTGGGGTTCTGTTTGGCTGGTGCGCGTACGATCGGTGTGAGTAGCTACTGCCCATCAATCCCCCATTTTCAACATTCGCCCGTTTCATGTCCCAGAGCATGAAGAAAACAGCTATATCCATTCTTTGACTTGCCTCGCACCTCGCCTTGCATGGTCCTCCGCCTCCGTTTTGGGGGTCGTCGTGTGTCTTGGCGTTCTGCTGAGATGCACCGGAGCGAACGAGTAACGGTCTGGGTCGGGGACAATGAGACAACTGGCTTCTCTGATCTTTTCTTAACATTACCCCCCATTTTATCCGGAACGTCGAGCATCATACTTACGCCATTTCCGCGTTAGTAACGAAGGCTGCCTGAAGGCCGAGCGGGAACGCCGAAAATTAATTCCTTCTGGACGATAAGTGGTGAGCTTCTGGTCGTGGTTTTCGTTGGCAGGATATCATTGGGCAAGGTATACAAAATCTGAAGTTTACAATCGATGATATGTAGGTGTTACGTCTAGACTATGGCGAGCATACCCAGGATCTACGAGATATCTACTCCTTCACGCTAGTAATTCCTACTTAGCGTATGCTAATTTTGAATATGATCACATTTAATCACTGTCTTCGGGTGGCCGTTTTGGCATATATCTTGGCCGGTTCCTTACCGGTAGTCGGACGTAACGCGGGGTTTCGGGGTATAGCTAGACCTTTGTCTCTGTCAACGAACACCACTCGTCCTACTCAACATGGGCCTTTTGACCATCATCCGAAAGAACAGGAGGAAGGAACGAGAAATGCGAGTCTTATTCCTGTAGGCAATAGTCAATATCGATTCTGAGGGGCCCACAGAAAACCAATGTAACCCTTTCGCCGTCGAATTAGGGGGCTTGATAATGCCGGAAAGACAACGATCATCAAAAGGCTCAATGGCGATGATATAAATAGCATCAGTCCAACCTTGGGCTTTGAGATCAAAACTTTTATTCATGGGAAGTGCGTGCGCCTTTCAAGTCATCCCGATCGTGTTTGTGCTCCTGGCTAATCAACGGCGGGTCGAGATAGATACACATTGAATATCTGTAAGCACATGTCAGCTCTATTATGAGATGTGGGCCACTGAACTAAGTGGTGATACTCACAGGGGATGTTGGAGGGCAAAGAATGCTTAGACCGTATTGGCGAAACTACTTTGAACAGACGGATGCGCTTGTCTGGGTGGTGGACTCTTCCGACCGTCTGCGGATGGGAGACTGTAAAGAAGAGCTTCATGCATTACTCCAAGAGGATGTACGTGAGAAAGGTTCAATCTGCCCGTAAACGGCCTCCTGACTGAGTGTTCCGACGTAGCGTCTAGCCGGCGCGAGTCTTCTCGTATACGCCAACAAGCAAGACTTGGAAGGAGCGATGTCCGCCGCTGAGATCCGTGATGTACGCTTTTGATAGCTTGAGATTGGGGTGACTCTGACAAATATGTCCGTTTTGAGGCCCTCGACCTCAATGCACTAACAACGCACCACTGGAAAATCTTGTCCTGCAGTGCAGTTCTTGGGACGAACTTGGTCGAGGGGCTTGACTGGGTTGTCAATGAGGTGGCCGGGAGGATTTACTTTGGCTCGACATCTGTTGCTTCTAGTGCTCCGCAAGGGACGTCGGCTCGGGACGAGATTGACCTTGAAGCGTATCTAGCGTACGGGCGGGCACAAGCGTGAGGGTACGCTCAAGCGAAAGCTACATGCAGGAATGACAGGCGCACAACGTTTCATACGCTTGTTGTATTTGCTTACGACAGAAACAATATCATACCGCCAGGATCCTGGTTGTGTAGGACCGGTGCTCGGGGGTTGGCAAATTGAGCCCGTCATTAGTACAGGGGGTATCAAACGGAAACAAATAGAGTGTAGAGGATCCATGATATCCGACCATCTGGAAAGCCCAGAGACCCCAGCCAATGGGCTCGCGCAGCAGTGTGCGAATCCGCGGCATGTTTCCTCCGCAGTGTGGGGACGACCTAGCCATCAAAAATATTAGTGTTGCTCCAAAACGAGGTGAGGCGGTGATGAGGTGACAACTCATCTCTAGCTCAACTTGTGTGAAAGTTTGCGATGCAGGGTTACTGCGCATTGGAGTAAAGCGTGACGGGCAGAGCAAACAACCACCACTCTTGTCCCTACGTGAACACCCATCACCTCCCATACCTCTTTGATATAGTTAAGATATGTCTCGAAATCAGCCAGCGCAATCCCCGGGCTTTATGTATGAAATTCGGAAGATACCTCCTGTGACGCGGACCCTCGTTGGAGCGACACTGGGGATGACATTCCCCATCATTCTGACGCTCCTTCCGGGTTATTGGGTACTTTTCATTTGGAAATTGGTTAAAAGGGGACAGGTGAGTAGGTTCTTAGATGATGTATGGAAGAATAGCGCTCACCAGAGGTTGGAATTCGGACTGAAACTGGGATAGGTGTGGCGGATACCGACGTCTTTCTTCTATGGAGGTGCGCGCTCGACGGTATAAGCTTCGTATTACGCCCCTATGAAGCTCGCTATGTTCTTTCAGGCTCCGGGATCCCATTCCTGTTTAATATTGTGATGCTTTAGTGAGCCTACTTATAGTGCCACCGACCCCACGCCCGACTCCTGATCCTAATTTGGGCTCTCCGTGATTAGTCAAAACTCGGGCGAGCTTGAGAGCGGGTGGTACCCTCGGCGCTCAGCGGACTACGCCTACCAGCTTATCCTTGCTTCAATCCTTATCCTCGTGCGGCACATTATTCCGTGCATCCTGTTTTCGTCTAGCTCATCGCCTGATTTTCTTTCCAGGCTTTGAACATGCCCCTTGGCACTCTTGTCCACTATCGCGCGCTGCTGAGCTGCATCACCTACCTCTCAACACGCCTCAGCCCAGAAACGCCCGTGTCGATTTTGGGTCTCGTCACAATCAGAGCCTTCTACTTCCCGTTCGCCCTCCTCTTCCTTGACTTGATTTCGGAGGGTCCGGGCGCGGCGATAGTTTCTTTGACCGGCGTCTTGGCGGGCCACATATGGTATCTGTTGGAGTGGACTCCTCGTGGTCCCCGACGACCGGGACAAGGGATGGGCGCCGTGGTCGGGCGCGCTCCAAACTGGCTCATCCGCCTCATTGGACAAGACAGAGAAGCGTCGAGCACGGTTGGTTCTTCTGAACGTCGGCCTTATGGTGAGGTCGTCGTACCCCGCGACAGACAGCCGACTGCAACGAACAAGGGCTATACCTGGGGTCGTGGCCAGCGACTTGGATCCGAGTAGACCTTTGTTTCCGTTTCTTTCCGCGGCTGTATCATTTCTCGGAACTTCCTGTGTCCCGCAGAAGCCTGAACTACTCCCGGTTCCGGTTTTCAATCTCTCGCGGGGCGTCTGGAATATTCCCATACTCGTATTCGAGGAGAGACCCAAAGTCCGGCACTAAAACTGGGGAAACATTCTGACCTAGTCTGCTTGTTAATCATTTTTGTCAAGTTTATGGATGATATGGAATATTCATACTGTGTTTCACTCGTTCGACTGGCGAGCTGACGGACCCGGCACTTGCGTCAGAGGATCGGCGGTAGCATCGGGATTAAGAGCACGACGAAGAAAGCTCCGCAACACACAATTACTCGGCGCTTAGGGAATATTAAGGTCTCTGAAGTCTATGAGACTTCAGCACCCTAGAATGAAAGAGAACTGTTGATACCACCTGGACAGCCGAACCACTCAACCCTCCCCGATCAATGATAGACTGCTGCAGTAATTCAGTATCAATAAACGCATTGAAGACCCAACTCACCGAGGCCCAGAAGGCTAGAAACGAAGCTCCGTCGGGATCAACTTCCCTTGGTCTTTTCTCCCCGCCGTGTGGGAACGACTTCGGTGCCTATTGGTGCATGATGTAAGCCAGACGCGACACGCAGGGAACAACACGTCAGAGCTTGTCCTTTTCCGTAAAACCATCACCGCGAACGACTTCATTCCTATTCTCTTCCAGCGAAACATGTCTCGAAATCAGCCAGCACCATCGTCAAGCTTCATGGACGAAATTCGCAAGATCCCACCGGTTACACGAACGCTCATCGCGGCGACCGTCGGAATTTCACTACCTGTCATGTTGCAGCTCGTTTCGGGCTATAGGATACTTTTCGTGTGGAAGTTGGTTAAAGGAGGGCAGGTGAGCTATGGTTGTTCCGCTGGATGGAGGGGGAGGGGGACAATGGCCACTCACAGCGGTTCGGGTTGTAATTTGAACTGGAAACGGAATAGGTGTGGCGAATACCGACGTCGTTCTTCTTCGGAGGTACGTTGGGTGACGCCAGTACCGAAGCTAAACGAGCTCTTGTTGAGATCTTTGTGCGCTTGGATAGGTTCTGGGTTTCCATTCTTGTTCGACCTTGTAATGCTCTAGTGAGTTCGGGGAGGGTGAACCCGCTCGATGTTCTTCCCCTTGACTTGAGCCCTCCATCTCTATGTAGCCGAAACTCAGAGCAACTTGAGACAGCTTGGTACCCCCGGCGGTCAGCGGATTACGCCTATCAGCTTGGTCTCGCGTCGGCTGTTATACTGGTGCGGCGCGCGCGGTTTCCCGTCTCCCGGCTCCCAGGAAGCTCACACACAGCCCGATTTGCAGGCGTTGAACATACCCCTAGAGACCTACGTCCACTACCGAGCCCTCCTGAGCTGCATCACGTACCTATCAACGCGCCTCAGCCCTGAGACGCCCATGTCAATATTTGGGCTCCTCACCATCAAAGCCCTCTACTTCCCGTTCGCGCTCATCGCCCTCGACCTTATTCAAGCAGGCCCCGCAGCAGCAATGGTGTCATTGACCGGCGTCGTGGCGGGTCACATCTGGTACATGTTGGAGTGGACTCCCCGAGGGCCGCAGCGACCGGGGAGAGGGACGGGTGAGGTCGTTGGACGCGCTCCGAATTGGCTCATCCGTCTCATTGGCCAGGACCGGGATGCGTCGAGCACTGTCGGTTCTTCTGGTTCTTCTGATTCGCGGCCTTACGGTCAGGCTTTTGTACCTCGCGAGAGACAGCCGACCGCGACGACGACGGGGTATAACTGGGGTAGGGGCAACCGTCTTGGATCCGATTAGATTTTGGTTCCAAAGTTTATTGTACGGATTTCATTTACCAAGACATTTGTTAATCCACTTCTCAGGAGTTCTCAGGAGTTCTCAGGAGTTCCGGTGTCGCCGGGAAGAATCTCCCGGAGGGCCAGGAATTTCCGGTTTTGGTAACTCTTTCCGCACGTGCCGCGTGGTGTAAAACAATAATGCAATGCACCCGTGCCGACGTCACCCTCACCCATGATGTTGACTCATTCCCAGCGGTATATTTCGATGTTCTATGCACATTCTGCTTCTGTCCACTTACTTAAGCGCTCACACCACTCATTTATATATACTCCCTATTTCCCCCCTCGATTCCCCCCTCCGCTTTTCCCGTTCTTCCCCCTTTCGCCCGTATACCCCGACTCTTCCACCCTTCGCTTCTCGCCAGCATGCCCAGAAAAGGTACTTGCTCAGACCTCGTGCTCACAGGCATCTGTCAGCGCCGATCTTGCCCATTCCTTCATGACGTTTCTCTATTTTGTCGGCAATGTTCCCTCACTTCCTTCAGCCCCAAGCTGGCGGAGAAACACCTGAAAAGTTGGCAGCACAAGCAACTATCCCGCAATTGCAAGCCATATTGCAATCTATGCAACGAAGCGCTCGCAGGAGTGGAGTTACTGGGCCGTGGTTTGACGGAGAAGGCCTTGTGGGAGCGACATACGCAGTCCGATGTTCACCGCGAGCGAGCGGAACGCGACTTTGACTGGGTTGAGACACCTTTCCCAGCTTACCGCGAAACCACGGCGCCCCAAGAAGGCCATGTACGTTGTGAGATTTGTCATATCGATGTGTTGGAGGATCGGTGGGAGGAGCACATCGTGTTGGTCGGACATAGGGTCAAGCGGATACTTTCGATTCCTCGTCGGGCGCGAAGGACCCAATACAACGCTCCTGGAGTGAGCATCTCGTTGATGAAGGAAGGGATTAACTTTGGCGTCCTTGATGTATCGTCGTTGAGGAGCACCTCAAGTATTTCGAAGGGGCTGGTGGTCACGTCGCACAGCAACGGCATTGCCATCCTGGGCGCGAGAATGAGGTCCGTAATCGAAGATAGATCGACGACTCAAACAGCACCGTAAGTCCTCGAGCTCGTCCCTTTTCTAAATTGCTCTGACGCCGTATGTTCAGTTTCACTGTTTCGCTCTCGCCGCGCGCATTACCTAGAGGTCAACGTGTTACGTTGCAAGTCAACTTCGTCATTAGAGATCGCAACTTGGTGGGCGTATTCAATGATCACGTCGAGATCCAATTTCGGAACAACAGCACCTCCCGGAACTTTGTCATTTGTCGAACGGTTCGCGCTGAAGTCGGCAACCGTGAGGAGTTGGAGAAACTGATGCCTAAGGTCGAATATCGCAAACCAGCACCGAAACCAGCGCCAGTAGTCAAGGCCGAAGTGATGGAAACTGTCGGAGACCCTTGGGAAGATCCTCATCGTGTAGTATGGAAGAAGAAGCTTCCAGAATATCCTGTTCCAGAAGAGGTGTTCAACATGGTCGTCGGGAAGAATCCAAAGGGCCTTGTCGAGCAAGTCAAACAAAAGCTTATGCCAAAAAAGACAGACCTTCAGACGTACGGCCAGTACTGGCAGAACCTACTCTTTTTGGAAGAACTGCAGCAGCGGTGAGTAAAGTATGCAAGGCGACCTTCTGACGGTCACTCAACATGGAAGATTTTTAGGGAGGACTTGCGACGCTATTCCATGGAGGCTGTTACTATGACACAGCATGGACGACTGTACTAGTAAGTTTCAAGTGTTTGATTGTGCGTGCCATATAATCTAACAATCATCGCCATATAGCTGCAAGTCGCTCTATACCTTACCCCTGTTCTAATTACTAATCCCGCTCGGTTACAGTGCCGGTCCCGGGTTTAGCTGAAAAGCGGCCCTCAGTGATCGTTGGCGACCTTATCAAAGTCAGATTGCATGGCGAGCAGCGAGTAACTCATGGCGGCTACGTTCACCGGATCGACGGACGAGGGGCTTTCCTTTCGCTGCACTACGACTTCCCTTATGCAAGGGGCTTGACGTACGACGTCGAGTTCACCCTGAACCGCTTACCCTTCCGTCGCCAACATCAAGCAGTCCTTACTAAAGATTCGATCAGGAACAGATTTTTGTTCCCAGAGTGGAGCCACGTTACCGCTGTTCGGCCAAGTGCACCTTGTCTGGTCCACTTTGCTCCACTGAACCGCACCATCAGAGGAAACCAGTCTCAGGAGATGGCGATTTCTCGCATCCTAAGCATGGGTCCTGGTAGTGCTCCATTTATCATTCACGGCCCGTATGTAACCTGTCTCATGAAAATTAAAGCGAGGGCGACCTAACCTCTTCTCCAGATTCGGCACAGGAAAGACGACGACTCTCGTGGAAGCCATCCAACAACTTTACGCTCGTGACAACGACGTCCGCATCCTCGCCTGTGCACCTTCGAACTCGGCAGCAGACAACATCGCGACACGACTGCAGAACGTGGGCAGATCGAATCTACTGAGGATGAACGCGACCACCCGCGAGTACGAGACGCTCCAACCGCCGGATCTGAAACGGTTCCAAAGCGACTACGGGCTCATTTACCCCGACCCCGAAGGCGACGGAATGCGATTCCATTATCCAGACTTGCAGACCTTCATGCAGTACAAGATCGTTGTTACAACTTGCGTCACAGCTGGAGTACCTTCCGGGCTTGGTGTAAAGCCAGGTCACTTTGATTGGATATTCATCGATGAGGCTGGCCAGGCGGCGGAACCAGAAGGTATGTTTTGGTTGTCCGAAACTGTGAACGATGGCAACCTGACCTTCGACAACGAAATAGTTTTAATCCCGATTCTTTCTCTATCGAATCACAATACTAACGTGGTTCTTGCCGGAGATCACAAGCAGTTAGGTTAGTCAGCGAGAACAATCTATCCAGAGTGGCGCCGACATGAAAAATTTCTTTCCAGGCCCCATTATCCACTCCCCTATCTCGAAGGTTTTGGGACATTCGACGAGTTATTTGTATCGACTTATGGAGATGGAGATGTACGATGAGCAGGGAAAGAAAGGACAGAAAGACGTTACGTGAGTGATGTCCTGAGTATTACACCATCCCTGGATTGTTAAACGAGACCCTTCAGTGTCGTCAAGTTGCGCCGCAACTTCCGAAACCACGTCTCGATCCTACAATTCCCCAACGAACAGTTTTATTCAGGCGATCTCATTGCTGGAGCGGATCCAATGACCACAGACAGACTTCTCGGCTGGATCAAAATGCCCAATCCAGACTTCCCTATCAAATTCCATGGAGTAGTCGGTGAGCCGCTCTGTGAATGGCGAGACACAGAACATCGTGGTGACCTTGATTTTCCACGCAGGCAAGGACCAACGCGAAGACACCTCGCCCTCTTATTTCAACTCCTACGAAGTATTGGAAGTCAAGTACATCGTCGAGGAGATCTTGTCGAGCATTTCAAGAGGATTTAGTAAGCCCCGGCTTGGATTGCGCACCTTGAGAGAGTTACTAATGTTTTGTACTACAGAGGCCAAGGATATTGGAATCATTGCCCCATACAGTGCTCAATGCTCGAAGATAAGGAAAACCTTGGACGGTCACCAGCACCGAGACATCAAAGTGGGCTCCGTTGAAGAGTTCCAAGGACAGGTAAACGAAGCCCAGACGTTCAGCATGGTGACCGGAAACTGACCTATTGGCATGCAAGGAACGACCCATCATCATCATTTCTACGACTAGAAGCTCCCCGGAGAACGTGGCCTTTGATTTGAGACATACCCTTGGCTTTGTGGCAAATCCGCGACGGATGAATGGTAAGACTGGTAACTCAAGTCCCGCGATCCAGACCACTGACCCAGAGTCTCGAACACGTCAGTTGCCATTACACGCGCCCAGGCAGGACTTTTCGTTGTGGGCAATCCTCATGTTCTTTCCCTCGACCCCCTATGGCGAGCTCTTTTGAACTACATCAGACTCAATAAGGGCTACTCTGGTCCGACTCTTGATCCCCGATGGGACGCCAACGAAGAGATCGACCTCAACGTCCCCGATATTTACGTTCGTCAGCGTCAGCAAGAGCATGCCGCCAACATGGAATCGTTGGAAAGACGTATAAGAGGGACTGTTCTTCGGCGCCAGGGATTGGAGGCTGAAGATAGGTACTCTGATGAAGAGGATGAAGTCGTTTACGTTTCGAGGATGGAAGGAGGAGGCACAGGTTGGGCGGATAGCATCTAGAATCCATGATTTGTAAGAGTTCAAGACAGTCGTATTATGGAATGGATTTTATATGGATTGTTCTGTGGCATGCGTTTAAACGCTTTTGCCATGTATTGCGTTCGTTCACGCAGATCGAGGTTGAGCCGACCGTCTGGCAAGCACGAGCTCGGAAGTTTGCAGTGGTATCTCTCACGAGGAGACATGGTGCCGGTCAGAAATCACCGAACAAGTCACACGATCAAGTATCAAATTACAACGGTACGTAGACCATCCACTCGAGGGAATTGGCCAGTTCCGGTGTTGCCGGGAACGCGAATCTCCCGGAGGGCCAGGAATTTCCGTTTTTGGTAACTGTTTGAGTTCTGTCTGCACGTGCCTCGTGGTGTAAACCAGGTGAAATGCGATGCACGCTCCGACCCTTACCCATTACGCTGCCTCATTCCCAGCGGTATATTTCGATGTTCTGTATACTATACACATTCTGCTTCCGTCCACTTACTTAAGCGCTCACACCACTCATATATATACTCCCTATTTCCCCCCCCCTCAATTTGCCTCTCCGTTTTTCCCGTCCTTCCCCCTATCACCCGTATACCCCGACCCTTCCACCCTTCGCTTCTCGCCGGCATGCCCAGAAAAGGTACCTGCTCAGACCTCGTGCTCACAGGCACCTGCGAGCGCCGATCTTGCTCATTCCTTCATGACGTCTCTCTCTTTTGTCGGCAATGTTCTAACACCTCCTGGAGCCACCAGCAGGCGGAGAAACACCTGAAAAGTTGGCAGCACAAGCAGTTATCCCGCAATTGTCAGCCATATTGCAATCTATGCAACGAAGCGCTCGCGGGAGTGGAGTTACTTGGCCGCGGTTTGACGGAGAAGGCCTTGTGGGAGCGACACACGCAGTCGGACGCTCACCGCGAGCGAGCGGAACGCGACTTTGACTGGGTTGAGACGCCTTTCCCAGCTTATCGTGAAATCACGAAGCCCCAAGAGGGCCATGTACGTTGTGAGATTTGTCATATCGACGTGTTAGAGGACCGGTGGGAGGAGCACATCGTGTTGGCCGGACATAGAGTCAAGCGGATACTTTCGGTCCCTCGTAGGGCGAGGAGGACTCAATACAACGCTCCTGGAGTCAGCATTTCGCTGATGAAAGAAGGGATCAACTTTGGTATGATCGACGTATCGTCGTTGAGGAGCACCTCGAGCATTTCAAAGCCGTTGACCGTCCTTTCGCATGGAAACGGCATTGCCATTCTGGGTGCGAAATTGAGGTCCATCATCGAAGACCGATCAACCGTCCAAACAGCGCCGTACGCACTCATTTCATGCCTTGTCGAGATTACTCTAATGCCGTATGGGTTAGTTTCACTGTTGCGGTATCGCCGCGCGCGTTAGCCAAAGGTCAACGCACTACGTTGCAAGTCAACTTCATCGTCAGAGATCGCAACTTGGTGGGCGTATTCGATGATCACGTCGAGATTCAATTCCGGGACAACCACAAATCTCGGAACTTCGTTATCTGCCGGACCGTACGCGCCGAAGTTGGCAACCGGGAGGCTTTGGAAAAGTTGATGCCCAAGGTAGAATACCGCAAACCCGCACCGAAACCTGTAGCAGTCATCAAATCGGAAGTCATGGAAACCGTTGGTGAACGTTGGGAAGATCCTGTCCGTGTCCGCTGGAGAAAGTGGCTTGATGAGTTCGAAATGCCAGACCAGATATTCGACATGGTTGCTGGAAAGAATCCCAAGGGTCTCGTGGACAAGGTCAAGCAGAGTTTGATGCCGAAGAAATTCGACTTGAAGACATTCAGCCAGTTTTGGCAGAATTTGATCTTCCTTGAGGAGTTGCAACAACGGTCGGTCCTTTGCTGTGCGAGCGCTTCGAAGACGTTTACTTACACAACCTGGTGTTTAGGGAGGATCTGCGACGTTACTCCATGGAAGGTGTCTCGGTAACGCCCCAAGGGCGACTTTACTAGTAGGTTCTGGCCCGGTTATTCCTTGTTCGTATAGCTCTGACAAATCGTTTTCACAGCTGCAAGTTGCTTCATCATTCCGAAGTTAATTAAATTACTGACACTGTTTGACCTCTAGTACAAGTTCCTGGCTTGGCCGAAAAACGTCCTTCCGTCATCGTCGGTGACCTCATCAAGATCAAATTGCACGGGGAATCAAAGGTCGCTCACGGTGGTTACGTGCACTGTCTCAGAGGGTTGGGAGTGCTTCTGTCTCTTCATAAAGACTTCCCCTACTTCCAAGGTTTAACGTACGATGTCGAATTCACCCTCAACCGGCTGCCTTTCCGCAGACAGCACGATGCCGTTCGAAGACCAGACACTACCATGAGAAGGTTTTTATTCCCAGAGTGGAGAGATGTTACGGCAGTACGACCGCGTACACCCTACAAAGTCCACTTTTCACCGATAAATCGCTTCATCAGTGGAAACGAGCCCCAAGAGATGGCTATATCTCGAATTCTGAGCATGGCGCCTGGAAGCGCACCGTTCATAATCCACGGACCGTACGTTACCCTCAGCTTTCTCAGTCATAGCACGTACCTAAACACCTCTCTCCCTCCAGATTTGGAACCGGCAAGACTACGACGCTCGTGGAGGCCATTCAGCAGCTCTACGCTCGCGACAACGACGTTCGAATCCTCGTCTGCGCCCCATCAAACTCAGCAGCGGACAACATTGCCACGCGACTCCAGAATCTCGGCAAATCCAGCCTTCTCAGATTAAACGCTGCAACCCGCGAGTACGAGACCCTCCAACCGCCAGACCTTAAGCAGTTCCACAAAGACTTTGGCCTGCTTTCTCGAGACCCCGACAGCGATGGGATGCGCTTCCGGTTTCCAGACTACCAGGCCCTCTTGAAGTATAAGGTCGTCGTTGCGACTTGCGTCACTGCAGGAGTACCTTCGGGCCTCGGTGTAAAGCCGGGTCATTTTGATTGGATTTTGGTCGACGAAGCTGGTCAGGCTGCAGAACCAGAAGGTACTCTTTACTCGCGAACAACTATGAGCCCAGTCACTAACGCCGTTTCCTCGACTTCGGTAGTTTTGATCCCGATTCTAACACTAGCGAACCACAATACCAACCTAGTTCTCTGTGGTGATCATCACCAACTTGGTCGGTCTCTCAACATCCTCTATGCTATACAATAGCTTACACGAGGGCGACTCTCTAGGACCTATCATCCACTCCCCGATTTCCAGGTCTCTGGGACATGACAAAAGCTACCTACTACGTCTGATGGAGACGGAGATGTACGACGAAAAGGGCACCATAGGACAACCGAACGTCACGTAAGTTAAGATTTCGATGGATGGAGGCGGTCCGACCGTTGAGACCAAATATCTCTCCAATCAGAATCGTCAAACTTCGGCGCAACTTCCGAAACCACCCCGCTATCCTTCAATTCCCGAATGAACAGTTTTACTCTGGGGATCTGGAAGCTGGAGCGGATCCAATGACCACGACGAGACTCGTTGGCTGGTACAAGATGCCCAATCCAAATTTCCCTATCAAGTTCCGTGGTATTGTCGGTAAGTCCTGCTACGCATTTTCTCAATGCTAACCACTTAACTTACCCACTTTCGCCTACAGGACAAGATCAACGCGAAAACACCTCACCTTCGTATTTCAACTCATACGAGGTACTCGAGGTCAAGTACATTGTCGAAGATATCCTATCAAGTATCAAGATGGGATTTAGTAAGCGAATGTTTACACAGAACACTCCTGAATAAGCTCACTTAACACGTTGAATTACAGAGGGGAAGGACATTGGAATCATCGCGCCGTACAGTGCACAATGTTCTAAGATCAGGGCCACCTTGGATGGTGTTAGGTACCAAGACATAAAAGTGGGGTCCGTTGAAGAATTCCAGGGACAGGTATGTTGAAAGCGTACCACCTCGGTATTGTTCCTCCCTGGCTGACCAGTCGGCACGCTAGGAACGACCCATCATTATCATTTCAACTACTCGAAGCTCTTCGGAGAATGTAGCCTTCGATTTGAGACACACTCTTGGATTCGTAGCATCGCCGCGAAGGCTTAATGGTGTGTCATTATCCTAGCCTTTCGTTTCAGATTTATTGACATGGCTCTCGGAACCCCGCAGTTGCCGTGACGCGCGCCCAGGCGGGACTCTTCATTGTTGGAAATCCCAACATTCTCTCACTCGACCCGCTTTGGCGAACCCTGATAAACTATATCAGACTGAACAAGGGCTACACTGGACCAGCTCTTGATCCACGCTGGGACGCCAACGAAGAGGTGGACTTCACCATTCCCGACTTCTATGTCCATAAGCGCCAGCAGCAACGTGCCGCCAACATGGAAGCATTGGAAAGGCGTATAAGGGGGAGCGTTCTTCGCCAACAGGGATTGGAGGCAGAAGATAGATACTCTGATGAGGAGGATGAAGTCGTTTATGTTTCGAGAATGGAAGGCACAGGCGTTGGGTGGGCTGATAGCATCTAGTACCTATGATTTACAGGATTTCAAGACAGTCGTATATGGAATGCAATTTATATGGATCTGCTCTGTGGCGCGCCTTGGGATGCGTTTGCCGTAAATTGCGTTTGTCAACTTAGATCTAAGCAAAGCCGATTGTTTGGCAAGCGCGATCTCGGACAGAAACCCCTCACATTTGCAGCCGCGCCCAAACCCCGTGCTCCCTTCAATCGTCCCGCCTCATCTTTTCCATGACGAGTAGAGCCACTGGCGGAGAGGTGAATGAATATCGATCCTGATCCAAAAAAGAATTGCTCACCGAGAATATGATCCAGGTCTTGCAACACGCTGGACGACACTTCGAGGTATGTTGGGCCCAGGCTGCTTATAATGGGCGAATGGAAAATTGCAAGAGAGGGGCTTCGTCCTTCCGGAGGACTCTCAGGAGCCGTTAGCTGCAGCGACAAAGTTAGAACCCAATTGCAATGCGTCTAATTCGGAGGGGACGCGCATGATACTCGAGCTTACGGAGTTTCCATCGGTACCGAACTCCTTGCGCCGCATCAAAGGTTTTCGCTCTGAACAAAAGACGCAGTTCGGTCAGCCTCAAGACTGAATTCCAGCCTAGGTCATATACTAATACTAACGTTGAGATGCCTTTTGAATTAGTAAGCCATACTTTTGCGAGCAACCATTCGCAGTTCTGCGATCCTATACGAACTACAATCCGATGGTGCAGTCCCCTCCACTCAATCTCCCCGACAAACATCTTTTGCTCAGAGGTTTTGTCGAGCTTCATAATAGTAGTGATGGCGCTCTTTGTGAGGGACCAGACGTTGGGGGTCGAGACTTCGTACATGATCTCATTGTCTTCAGAGGATATGACAGTGTTGTAGACACTGTCTCTCGAGAAGTTGAGACGAATCATATCGTCGGCAATTGGGGCACTCGAACTCCTGGAAGATTTGGATGTGGGTTTCATGGCTGATGTAGTAGCGAGTCTAGACTGGGGAGCACCGGGTTTAAGTAGAGCGCGGAAGGAGGTTGTGCAAAAGCTTCTCCTCACGGGCATCATCGCCGGGCCTCTCCCAGACCCCGCAACGTTCGTCTGCCAAGTGTTTTGCCCACGCGAAACACCGATAACAGTAAAAAAAAAAAAGGTTCTTTACAGCTGGACTATGAGTAAGATGGGGCTTGTAGCTTGGGAGCATCGGCCTCTGCGAGTTGCGCGTTTACCTCGACGGAACATGTCAATCATCGCCCCGAGCACACCCCACTGCAGCCTTCTATCGGAAGAGAATCCGACGACCTTCTTGTCCAGGGAGTTTTTTCACCTATTGATCTCTGCCGAACCTAAGGCTGATGCTATGAGAAGAAGTTGAATGGCAGTCGGCTGAAGTGAACCGGAGAGATAAAACAGTCGTGCAGCTGTTGAGGTACAGAAACTGTGGCGGATTCATCGATATCATTCGGCGACGATCGGGATCGCGCGGCGTTGACGTCATCGTTCCGCCATAACATCCCCTCGCCGCTGTAGGGCATTTCCATTCCTTGAATGGGGTCACGCGTTTCCCGCCAACCGCCACCCTTGACACTTCACAAGGTTCACACAGATATGATTCAGTATACCAAAGTAATACTGGTTTGGCTCCCTGCAGCACAGAAGAGCCTTGCATACAGAAGTGGGGCACCCTCATGGGTTACATCAGAACACAGCCCGAATAAGGGGAGCTTCCGTCGCCCTCGTAGTCGACGATGATAGATGTTCCACCTTTTGAATAGAGTGGGTTAGTCTTTAAGTAACTTGTACGGCAATTGTTCGATGCTGTGGAAGTGTTTGACTACATACCGCTTTCCTCGGTCTGGAAATCATTATCGTTAGCATGGGTAACGGGAGCCTCAGCTGGCTTGAGAAGGTTAATGAAGAGCATGGGAGGACTAATTTCTTCTTGAGGGCGGGTGTTTACGTTGGAGCGAAGTTGGGTCCAGAGTTTGAGGGGGTGTTTATTTTTTTGGATGCAAGAGCGAGGTCCTCTCGGAGCTCCACTTTATACCTTTCAGACAAGGATATTTGAGACGTGCCAAGGCCAAATACACCCAGTGATGAATGTATGTCGTTGCACTTACCCCTATACCCTTTCACCCCATTTACGTTCATGATCAGCTGCTCGTTGGCCCACAATGCGAGCAGCTTAGGAGCAAGCGGACTTTGCCACTCCGAAGAAGAGCTCGCCTATCCAGGTACTTGGGAGACAGGTTTAGACAGAAATCGGGTAGTGCATATCGGAGGCCCAAGGAAAGAATCACTCTCCCTCTGCTAAGCATAGAGCCGGACGGTTATACCCCTACCCGAGCTTGCAGATCGCAAGAATTTATCGTCGAGGCGCCCATTAGTCGCATTGGCAGAGCTGATTTGCAGTGGTATTTTGCATCGGACTCTAGGCGCGCGCGCGGCCAAAAGTGTTCAAAGCGACCGCCCGACCAAGTTGCAATTTGCAATGATACCGCTCAATTCCGGAAAATGGCTCTTAACCACGGAGATTGGAGTTGAGGTGAAATATTGAGTTTCTCGGGTCGGCGAGGGTTAGCCCGCCGGACATAGCCGTCAGCAATCAAGGGATTTTATGCGGGTTTCCAAATGCGGTACTTCTTATTATAGCACAATGTCGGCGCCGTCCGCCGCCGGTTGACATAGGGGTTAATTGAGCTGGATTGAAGCTTGATAAGGCAACGATTAAGTAGCTTAGTCCCCTTGGCTTGAGAAGTAGGAGGAAATATCTCTACGCAACTTGCCGTTGAGACCCGTGCGGCTCATTTGGCGGGTTTTACCAGTAACCGTAGATGTACATTTGAGAATCTTTTATTCGGACAACAACAGCCCGCTCTATTTCCGCGACGATCCGATGCTCCAAGCCGAGCTCAACTGACCATGCCATCAAAATTCCCTGCTCGTCTAGAGCGCGGTAGAGTCCCTTAGATGGGAGTAGAAACCTGCGTGCTGTAGGATCACATAGCGGGCTGGTGGCAGAAGACACAGAACTAGTTGGCTTTGTGGCGAGCTTGGTTCATATAGGGCAAGGGTGGAGTGGACCCGCTCTGGAAGAGCGCGGAAGTTGCGGCGAGGCCGTTGCGCAAGAGCTCGTCCTCACGGGCATCATCGCCGAACCTCTCTCAGAACCCTGCAACGTTCGTCTGCCAAGTTTTTTTTTTTGCTCAAGCGAAACGTCAACAGCAGTGAAAAGAATTTTCCTCACAGCTGGGTTATGAGCAAGATGGTAATGTTCGGGGCTTGTAGCTTGGGAGGATCGGCCTCTGTTAGTTGAGCGTTTGCCTCGACGGAACAACAATCGTTCGCCCCAAGGATACCCCGCTGCAGTCTCCAATCGGAAAAGAATCCGGCCGATCTCTTGTGCGGGAATTCTTTGCCACTCAGTAAGCTCTGCACAACCTTCGGCCGACGCTAAAGAAAAAGTAGTGGCAGTCAGTTGAAGTTTACTGGAGAGATAAAACAGTCGTGCAGCTGTTCAGGTGGAGGAGCCGTGGCGGATTCATAATTCAGGTGTATTGGGGAGGATCTAGATCGCGCGGTGTTCCGCTCATCATTCCGCCACAACATTCACTTGCCGCTTTCGGGAATTTCGTCCTTTGAATGGCGTCACGCGTTTTCCCCCAACCGCCACCCTTGACATTCCATAGGTCTCGCGTGGATATGATTCAGAATACTAAGAAAAATACTGGTTTGGCTTGCTGCAGTACAGAATAGTCTTGCATACAGAAAGGAAGCACTTTGATGTGCTACATGATAGCGCAGTTCCCACTCGTGTTACTACTGTCGTAGTCGGCTAGGATAGACGTTCCACCTTTGTGATAGAGTCGTCTGTGAGTCACTCGCACAACTATCCTTCTATGCTGTGGAAATGTTCGACTACGTACCGCTTTCCTCAGCGCGAATGCCGTCGTCGCTGGCATGGGCAATGGGAGTTTCCCCTTGTGTGAACGGGTTAATGATGAACATGGAAGAGTTGATTCCTTGTTAAGGGCAGATGTTTACTTTGGAAAAGTTGCTCAAGAGTTGAGAGGGGTGAGGGGTTTATTGATTTGGATGCAGAACCCGGCTCCTCGCCGAGGTCCAATTTATACCATTCAGAGAAGGAAATTTGAGACATACCAAGACCAAATGCTGTGATGAATGAATATCGTTGCACCTATCCCCATATCCTTTCATCCCATATACGTGATTTTGTCCTCAAATTTGTCGTGGGGTCGTTCTCGTTACGGTCAGCTGCTCCTTGACCCACCATGGGACGGGACTAGGAGCGAGCGAGACATGCCAAGGCCAAATATACCGAGTGATGGATGGATGTCGTTGCACTTATCCCTACATCCTTCCATCCCATAAACGTTCATGATCAGCTGCTCGTTGCCCACAAGGCGACTGGCTTAGGAGCAAGCGGATTTCACCGCTCCGAAGAGGAGCTCGCCCATTCAGGTACTTCGGATACATTTTTTAGCGGAAATCGGGTGGTGCATATGGCAGGCCCGAGCAATGGAACACTCGCTCTCTGCTAGGCATAGAGCCGGAAGGTTACACCCCCACCGGAGTTTGCAGATCGCTAACAGTTATGGTCGAGACGTCTGATAGTTGCATTCGCGGAGCTGATCTGCAGTGGTATTTTGTATTGGACTCTAGACGTGCAATTAAAAGTCCTCAAAGAGATCGCCCGACCAGGTCGCAATTTGCAATAATTCCGCTTAACGCCGAGAACTGGCGCTCAAGCACCAAGATTGGAGTCGGAGTGAGAAATTGAGTGTCAGCGGTTGATGAGGCTTAGATAGCACCGGACTAAGCCGTGAATTGAGCAAGGGATTTTATGCCGTTTTCCAGATGCGGTACTCTCGGCACCGACGGCTAACAGACGGGAAACACTCGAGGCAGATTGAGGCTCGGAACCCTAAGCTTAAGCAACAGGATAAAGTGTTCTTTTGCAACCTGTCAGCTGAAGCATGGCTGGCTCTAGGATGAGGTTTGAAGCGCCTGTGTGCCCTTTGCGCACGGAACTCCGAGAAAATGTACACGTATCGGTTTAGGCACTTGCCAAAGCTACATTGAATAGTGCAGCGCAAGTCGGCCTTAAAGTGGATGATAGGATCTGGCGTACCAGGTCTCCCCGCGCGTGCTCCAAGTCCATACGAGACTATGATAAAACGAGACAACTAGCCTTATCCATGTGACTTACTGGGAGGAGACAAATTCCAATCTCGGAGAGCTCTCACAAGCTGATAAGGTATCTCCGGGTTTTAGTCAGATCAAATGAGGGACGGTAGTATGAAGGTTCTGCCTCCAAGGCTGACTGATGGGCGACCTAACCCATGGGCAACCCACCTTCAGTTGTGTCCGGGTCGAACCACTGACTTTACTATTTGAACGTTTTCCCATGATTTATCTCCTGCACTACGTATCGCTAGGGTTCTTGAATACCTCTTGCATCGAGGAATTATGAACTTGAGAGAGAGTCGATGCATAGTTTGGGTGACTTCCACAGGTCGCCCGGGTAGTGTAAGATATCTGGCGAGCTTTTGGCATTGTCGTGCGCATACTGACAGAGAAAGCAATGGGGAAGATGCTTTCCGGCGCTGAGGTTGAAAGGGGTTGGAACAATATTGCATTGGAGCAGTGAGGTGAAGGAAAATTTGACAACACACGAAGTCCATAGAAACCACGGGCGTTGGAAAGTGATGGAACTTAGGGGATGGGCACACTTCGCGCTCCAAAAAGGAGCTCACTGATCCCGATACTTCGGAGATACCTAGGCTCTGACAGAAATCAGGTCGTGCATATGGGAGGTCCACATGGACTCCATGGAATGACTTACGAGTGGTCTGCTAGGCGCATAGCAGCAAGGTCATACCTAACTGGAGTATGTAGATGCGCGAATATTTATCGTCCAAATGTTTATTAGTCGTAATTCAGGGGCTGATTTGCAGTGGTATCCCTCACGAGGAGACATGGTACCGGTCAGAAATCACCGAACAAGTCGCACGATCAAGTATCAAGTCACAACGATACGTAGACTGTCCACTCGAGCGAATTAGCCAGTTCCAGTGTTGCCGGGAACGTGAATTTCCCGGAGGGCCAGGAATTTCCGTTTTTGGTAACTGTTTGAGTTCTGTCTGCACGTGCCTCGTGATGTAAGCAAGTTGGAATGCAATGCACCCCATGACGCTGAGCCATTCCCAGCCGCGTATAGTTTAAATCCGTTGACGGTCCTTTCGCACGGAAATGGCATCGCCATACTGGGCGCAAAATTGAGGTCCATAATTGAAGGTAGATCAACCGCTCAAACGTTAACAGCGCCGTAAGCACTCATCTCATTTCTCGTCGCGATTTTACTAACGCCGTATACGTTAGTTTCACCGTTTCGGTATCCCTACGCGCGTTAGCCAAAGGTTAACGTACTATGTTACAAGTCAACTTCATCGTCAGAGATCGCAATTTAGTGGGTGTATTCAACGATCACGTCGAAATCCAGTTCCGGGACAACCATAAATATCGAAACTTCGTTATCTGTCGAACCGTACGCGCCGAAGTCGGCAACAGAGAGGCTTTGTAAAAGTTGATGCCCAAGGTGGAATACCGGAACTCTGCACCGACACCTGTAGCAGTCATCAAATACGAAGTTATGAAAACCGTTGGCGAACGTTGGGAAGATCCTGTCCGTATCTGCTGGAGAAAACAGCTTGATGACTTCGATATGCCGGACGAGATATTCGATATGCATATGGTTGCTGGAAAGAACCCCAAGGGTCTTGTGGACAAGGTTAAGCGAAATTTGCTGCCGAACAGATTCGACATGAAGACATTCGGCCAATTTTGGCAGAATCTAATCTTCCTTGAAGAGTTGCAGCAGCGGTACGTCTTAGCTATGCGGAAGACTGCTCGAATGATTGCTTACAGAACGCTGTGTTAAGGGAGGATCTACTGCGTTACTCCATGGATAATGTTTCCTTGACGAAGGCAGGGCGACTTTACTAGTAAGTGCTAGCCCGGTTACTCTTTGTTTGTATAGCTCTAACAAACCGTTTTCACAGCTGCGAGTTACCTCGTCCTTTCGACGTTAATTAATGAACTAATACCCCTTTAACTTTAGTGCAAGTTCCTAGCCTAGCCGACACACTTCCTTCGATTCTGGTCGGTGACCTCATCAAGATCAGGTTGCACGGGGAAACAAAAGTCACTCACGGCGGTTACGTCCACCGACTCAAGGGATTGGGAGTTCTTTTGTCGCTTCATCATGACTTCCCCTACGTGCCACGCTCGACGTACGACGTCGAATTCACCCTCAACCGACTGCCTTTTCGCAGACAGCATGATGCCGTTCGAACGCAAGACCCCACCAAGAAGAGGTTCTTATTCCCAGAGTGGACGCATGTTACGGCTGTACGACCGAGCACACCTTACAAGGTCCACTTTTCCCCTTTTAGCCGCTTCATCAGTGGAAACGAGCCCCAGGAGATGGCGATATCTAGAATTCTCAGCATGGCCCCTGGGAGCGCACCGTTCATAATCCACGGACCGTACGTTTACTCAAAGCATTCTGAGTCATTACATTTATCTAAACAGTGCTCTCCCTCCAGATTTGGAACTGGCAAGACTACGACGCTCGTAGAAGCTATTCAACAGCTCTACGCTCGCGACAACGACGTTCGGATCCTCGCCTGCGCCCCATCAAACTCAGCAGCGGACAATATCGCCACACGACTCAAAAACATCGGCAAATCAAACCTTCTGAGATTAAACGCTGCCACTCGAGAATATGAGACTATTAAACCACCACACCTAAAGCAGTTCCACAAAGAATTTGGCCTGCTTTGTCCAGACCCCGACAGCGATGGGATGCGCTTCCGTTATCCAGACTGCCAGACTATCGTGAAGTACAAGGTCGTCGTTGCTACTTGCGTTACCGCAGGAGTACCGTCTTGTCTTGGTGTAAACCCGGGTCATTTTGATTGGATTCTGGTCGACAAAGCTGGACAGGCTGCGGAACCTGAGGGTACGCTTTGCTCGCCGATAACTATGAGCTTCGCTCACGCCCTTTCCTTTAACGTCCGTAGTTTTGATCCCTATTCTAACACTAGCGAACCACAATACCAACCTCGTTCTATGCGGTGATCATCACCAACTTGGTCGGTCTCTCACCATCCTGTATGCGATACAAAAGCTTACACCGTGGCGACTTTCTAGGACCAATCATCCACTCCCCAGTTTCCAAGTCCTTGGGGCATTCCAAAAGCTACCTATTGCGTCTGATGGAGATGGATATGTATGACGAAAAGGGCACCATGGGACAGCCGAACGTCACGTAAGTCAACATTTCGATGGATCAGACGGTCCAACCGTTGAGGAAGACTACTTTTCCTGTTAGAATTGTTCAACTTCGGCGGAACTTCCGAAATCATCCTGCGATCCTTCAATTCCCGAGTATGCAATTTTACTCTGGGGATCTGGAACTCGGAGCGGATCCCTTAACTACGTCCAGACTCGTCGGTTGGCACAAGATGCCCAATCCGAATTTCCCTATCAAGTTTCGTGGCATTGTCGGTAGGTCCTGCCACGCATTCTCTGAATTTTAACCACTCAACCTATCCATCGTCGCCTACAGGACAAGATCGACGCGAAAACACGTCAGCTTCGTATTTCAATTCATATGAGGTACTCGAGGTCAAATACGTTGCCGACGATATCCTATCAAGTGTGAGGATGGGATTTAGTAAGCAAATCTTTGCACAGAACAATCTTGAACAAGCTCTCCTAACGCGTTGAATTGTAGAAGGGACGGACATCGGGATCATCGCGCCGTACAGTGCACAATGCTCTAAGATCAGGGCCACCTTGGATAATGCTAGGTACCGAGACATAAAAGTGGGGTCCGTTGAAGAATTCCAGGGACAGGTATGTTAAAGCGCACCACCCCGATATTCTTCCTCCCTGGCTGACTAGTCGGCATGCAAGGAACGGCCCATTATCATCATCTCAACTACTCGAAGCTCTTCGGAAAATGTAGCCTTTGATTTGAGACACACTCTTGGATTCCTAGCTTCGCCACGAAGGCTTAATGGTACGCCATTGCCCTAGCCCAGCCCTTTAGATATATTGACATGGCTCTTGGAAACCTGGAGTTGCCGTGACACGCGCCCAAGCGGGACTCTTCATTATTGGAAATCCCAACATTCTCTCACTCGACCCGCTTTGGCGAACCCTGATAAACTATATCAGACTGAACAAGGGATATGCTGGACCAGCTCTTGATCCACGCTGGGACGCCAACGAGGAGGTGGACTTTACCATTCCTGACTTCTCGGTCCGAAAGCGCCAGCAGCAACATGACGCCAACATGGAAGCATTGGAAAGGCGTATAAGGTGGAGCGTTCTTCGCCAACAGGGACTAGAGGCAGAAGATCGGTACTCTGATGAGGAGGATGAAGTAGTTTATGTTTCGAGAATGGAAGGCACAGGCG